>PVKA01008317.1:12039-73632 GCA_004027165.1 Ctenomys sociabilis
ATCTCTAAATGAGTGAGGGAAAATAGTCAAGGAAGGAATGAATTTAGAAGGGAAGAATTCACCCAAGGTAAGGCTTCAGACATCATTGGGTTGAACTGTACCCCACTGAATAGCAGGGAAATTTTTTGAATTACTCAGAACAGGGCTTGTTTAAAGTTAGTGAGTCTAGAATAATGCTCGAAATACCTGTCATCTTGGCCTTCTAAAATGAGTACCATTTCTAGTGTCATAACAATTATTATACTCTCTTTAAAGTAATTTTAGAAGGTTATAAAAGGAAATGAAAGATAAAACAAAAATTTAAGATTTCCTGGAAGCATGTAGTAATATTCAGTCATGTGTCTCATTTTGCATAACTGTATCTATTAATCTGAACAAGGGATTTGACGATGAAAATAGATCACACATCAGTCACTTTTGGTCAGATGTTCTCATTTTGAAAATCTATAAAAGTGTATTATTGTATGTTACCCTGTTTCTGTCTTTCCTTTTGTTTTTCTTGCCGTTGTTTTTATTCTTTAAAATAAAATTATAAAAAATTAAAAAAAATAGTGGGCCTAGACTGACAGGCTGAGGGGTGCCGGCAGTGTGCATGGGTGATAGGAAATTTATCAAGGGAAGAGGATGATTTTTAATTCACTGGGAAGCCAGCCTCTGGAAGAAGACACAAAATTAACTGTGGAATTCATGCTCAAAAAACCCAGCTGGAATAGCTGTTGACTTCTTGTGATAGCTGCCCTCACAAGTACCTCAGAACTCACTGGGGACCAACTTCTCTGGAAGTCATTGATATCAGATCAGTGCCAGAGAAATAGAAAAAAATTAAAACTCGACAGAACCATGAGGAGATCTTTTGACTTAAGGACCACTGCCTCTCCTGTGTCCTCTACTAATAGAATATCAGCCATGAGAGAAATGCTTCAGTAGCACAGGTAGGCAGTGAAGGGTGGATATGGAATGAATGGGCAATAAATGATAACTGGTGTATTCCTCTTCATTGTAGGTGATGAAATCTAGTATGACTGTAATGGGATCATAAAACAGAAAATAATACACTAGAATTTGTGGTCTTACAGTGTAAAACAGAAGATCAGTTTGATCTTTACTCCTTTTACAAATTAAGTTGTAAGACAATTACACTTGTTCTGTATTTGGGAATACCATTAGGTGAAGGCCAAATTACTGAGTACCCTCATGCCATCATAATAGAAAACAAATGTTAATTGAATTATAGAATGTCACCACTTGGAGGGTATATCAAGATTATGAAATGTGAGAAGAAATTTTGCAATGTTTTAAGTCTTTATTGCTTTGACAGCAATAAAATACAATGAAAGAGGATCACATTTTTGGTTAGCAGCCTCATGAAATGATTCTTTATTTTCTTCTTCCTGTGGGTTTAATTCAAACATTAATCTCTGCAATCTCCATGAAGACTCTGATATTTTTACCTCCCATTCTTCTTTACCTGTTGTCTTTTGAATATTCTTTACTATAGATACTCAGATGATCCCCTAATTGTTTCACATGTGCTAAATATTTCTTTCAACCTTCTTCATAAAGCTCTTTGAGGAAACTCACTTGATTCTTTGTGACTGATGATTCTGGATTTATATGGTTTAGTTTAGGATTATGTGATTTCATGATAGTGTGAGAGGGCTATGCGTTCAGTGGAAACTATACTTCATTCTTTTCTCAGACTAATGATGAGTTAAAGGGTCCTCTATCAAGATCCTGGACAGCAGCAGTGAACTGTACCTCGAATTAAGTACATTTCAGGAGATATTCATACCTCAATGTATAATAGATTCTGTGTTTGAGCTTTGGCTCAGCTGTAAGACAAGAGTTTGAGCACTTGATGTTCAATAATGGGTCAGGTATTCTTAATACACTTTAAAAATGATGATTCCACTTTACAGTGGAACACCATCATAAGTTAAGAAGTATCTGAACATTTGTATAAAAAGTTTGGTTGATTAATGACTATTGTGAGAAATGTTAAATCCTCAATTTGGGATTTAAAAAATGGAGGCCCATCACATTAGTGTTTGTGAGGTCTCTTATTCCTATTTGACTTAAACATTTAAAGATGTGGTTGGTGGAGAAATTTTGTTAGTCATCAATACTTGGAATTTGCATGGAAACTGAACTTGGCTTTATATTTTTGAAATACAAAAAGAGCCAAAGTAGGGCTGGGGAGATAGCTTGGCAGTCTAAGTGTTTACCTGGTAAACAATCCCTGGTACTGCATGCTGCACGGGTCCTGGAACTCCAGGAACTCCAGGCCACCAAAACATGGCATGATGGTCCATACCTGTGATCACAGTGCTGGGCAGGCTGAGACAGGACGATCACTATGAGTCTGAGCTGTGTAGCAAAACCATGCACCAAATGATAGAGGATTAAAAAAGCCACACTATAACAATGCAATACCTTAGAAATTAGTCTCAACTGTGCCACTAGAATGCATATTGTTACCTGGGATACATTTGGATTCCATACATCTTCTTCTACTGCAGTCTGTGTGAAAGAGCCAGCTAGTTAGGTGCTACTTGACTTGAGCCATTTCAAGTAACCCTCTTAGAAAAGTGCTCTCAGGGGCCAGGGAGATGGCTCAGTGGAATAAGTGCTTCCCTGGCAAGTGCAAGAGTCTGAGGTTGATCCCTGGTTCTGCAAAAAAAAAAAAAAAAAAAAAAAGTGCTCTCAAAAAATGGGAAGGAATTAATAGGTGACTTTTTTTTCTTAGAGAAATTATGGAGAACAAGTCACACTGAGTGGAAAATAGATTCTGAAAAGATTGTTCTGTAAGAACAAATTTTAAACATCTGCATTACTGACAGAGAAGTTGTTTTCCAATTTAACTTCCTGCTACAAGAATGTAGCTTAATATTTCTGAGGAGACACAACCCATATAAAATTCCTTTAGACAGAGAGGTGTGGGAAAGGGTGAAAAATAAGTGAGCAGTGAATGAATTAATCTCGTGAATTACTTTTTGGCAGAGACACACTGTGATTCCAGTTGAAGTTGGTATCGGTCTGTGGTTATTCCTCCCTTTGGCATATTGTTAGAAAGAAGTGAGTTTGAAGAATTAGGGTGACCCCAGCATTGAACCCCTTCTGCCACTGGACCTTTTTCTTGTATTCATGCTGTTTTAAGCCCAATCAATATTCTGAGAAGTATGCTCTCTGAAGTATGAAAATTTCTTGCTCAGTTTTGATTTACTTAGCCTTGGGTGTTGTTTTTAAGATAAATACTTTGAAAAATTGGGAGTTAGAGACTGAGGATGATGAAAAGGCTATGGAGGCTGAGACAACTGCTTTTGTTTCATCCAGACTTTAATTTCAAAACCATAATTTTATGAATGTAGAGAAAAAGTGTTGAAGGCTTTGCATTGTGAGATAACATTCAAATATTTTTATTTAGATGGATATTAAATAAATTTTATATTCAAATATTCCAGATCATCAAGATTTTATTCTTTTATTGGTGGTTATATCTTAACTCACAGGGTAACAAAAGATGATAGAATTCTTGAAAATTTCACCGAACTTTGAGTCATTACTAAAATTTGGTTATACAGTGAACAGAAGTGGCATCTTCCCTGCTGATGGCTGACGTGGTTCAGAGCTGACATTTTTGTGACCGGTTGCCACTCCTGTGTGTTCCTACCCTCACACTATCCCAGGGAGCCAGGGAACATTCTTGGTGTCCTCAACATAGAGGCTGAGTAGTCACTCTGGATGGATTACAGCTGCCTGGCAAGATGACAGTAATTAACAGTATAAGATCTTGGTGGAATATGAACTCACTGAGTGTGGTAGTGAGTTTTATTATTATAAGCACTCTGAAGTTTATAATGTGCTCTTACAGATTCCATTATATTTAATGAAACTATTCACTAAGAGAGGTGTAGACAAAGCTGAAATGTTTGCTTAAACTTATAACTCAAACTCAGTTTACTCGCTGTTTGTTAATTTTAACTTTACATCTTTCTATGTTGCTTTAGGAAATGGAGAGAGAAGATATAGGCATTTCCCAGAGCTGAATTTCCAGGTCTTTATGTAACAGACCGGGAAGAGAGCGAGAGCGTCCTGTAAAGTAGAGCCATTGGTGGCCCCGCACTGCTCCTCAACATGCGCTTGATTATGACCCAGTGAAAATGGCTGGGGGATTGTGCAGACCAGGGCTAAGCTCACTGACCAAGCAGCACGTTGTGGCAGTGACGGGACATCCGGTGGGCTTTCGTGAATTAAAAGACCACACTTGTCTCATTCAGTGTGCTTTGGCCATAGAGACAGCTAATGTGTTCAGTGGCCAGAAGGGAAAAGCAGGCGTCAGAGCTATTGTCCCTCCCAGTGTCTTAGCCAGGAGAGGACATCTCTCAGAACACAGCAGTGGCTTCCTCACTGTACAGAGGCGGTGAGCCCAACCCCTCATTCACACTATCCAGCGAGGCAATGTTTGGTCAATGAAACCTTCCTTGTAAGATCTAAACTGCTCTGAAAATATTAATTATGTTTATTTCTTTGTGGTAGGTTTGGCAGTCTCCACAAATGATATATTTCTATTTTGTACTTTATCTCTTTTAAGCAGTTCTCAAACTAAATAAAAATAATTACTATCACCACAAGATCAGTTCAACTATTGTGCCCTCTCAGACCATATAATAAACAAGTTTTTTCAGATTTATTTCTAATTACTTTATTCAAAATTTTAAAAAATATTTTATTTATTTAGTTGTTTGGTACAGGGTTTCACTACATAGCTTAGACTCCTGTCTCAGCCTCCCTGGTGTTGGGATTACGGGTGTGTAGCACTGCACCTGGCTTCAGTGACTGGTATGGTGTGTGGGATGAGGGATCAAACCTAGGACCTTGCACTTGCCAGGCAGGTGCTTGGGCTGCTTAGCTATCTCCAGTCCTATTTCTAATTTTAAAAAAGAACAACAACAAAAAATTCCCTTTCTATCCTGTCTTGCATCTGTGATCCAGTTCCCTCAAAAGAAAATCAAAAGGAAAACAATGTTTCTAAACACAATTTTTGTTGACTATTGTATTCATCTGTAGTCTAGTGCATTTGTAATCAGATCAAAGATGGTATAATTATTTTCTCTAAGAATGTGAGTTTGGAAAACTAATCTATCCTTCTAGTGTGCTGCCTCAGAAGTTTTTTTTTTTTTTTTTTTTCGGTATCAGGGATTAAACTCAGGACCTTCTGTTTGCCAGGCAAGTGCTTATTCTACTGAGCCATCTCCCTGGACCTCTCAGAACTTATTTACAGAGAGTCACTAAGAAATCTTTGTTGGTGGAATGCAATAAACCTTGGTGCTTCAAATGACAAAATTTGAAAATCCCCACAGGCCAAAGTTCTCTAATCCAGACATTTTAGTTTTAAGTAGATCATTCTGACACTGGGACTTTTGTCTTTTTTATACTTTTATGTCATTTCATTTCCTAAGCGGGAAGTGAAGATCTCAATTTCTACATCTTTATATAAAAATAAGATCCAGTGTAAAGAGCACAAATTTTAAATCTTAGCTTGATCATTTAAGAGGGATTAATGGAGAAGAATGACAATGTTTCCTCTATATTATAACTCCTTAGTGAGAAGTAGGTGGCAGAGTTATTTTTGGAGAAAAATGAGCATCTTTCGAAGTACTAATATAGAAATACTGAAAACTTTGCCTCCACTTGTGAGAAATGCAGTTCTGAGCTTATAAGGGCAGGTGTCAAGATGAGTAGCTTTGTACTTGACCTTTTATTTGTTTTAAATTTTTTAATGTCTAGAATATATGTAAATTTTTTTAGAAATTATCATTATTATTATTATTAGAATTAATAAGCAGTCTTCTTAGGGACCTGCTTCAGTCATTCTTTATTTAATATTTATTTATTATTTATTTATGTATGCTTTAGATGTAGAATAAATTTTAGAGAACTATTTCTTGAAAACATAGTATGAGATTAATAGATTGCACATTATAAATAAATTGTATACAAACCTAAATGAATATAACAATAAAAATTGTCTAAATTCAAAATGAAGAGTTTACAGATCAGTCATATAATACTTCTCCATGCCAAAATCAAGAAACTTATATTCACATAATTAGAATTCTCAGAGTAGAAAGGGGTAGGCAATAAATATCTAAAGATTTAAAATTTCTGAACTTATTTATTTTAATTAATAGATTGTACGTTGTTATTGTCTTAGAGAAATTCTTGTTATTATTTTTTAGTTTTGGTGGAACCGGGCTTTGAACTCAGGCCCTTGTGCTAGGCAGGGAAGTGCTTATTCCACTGAGCCATCTCCCTTGCCCCAAAATTTTGATGCTATTTACATTTTTATAGTATAAATTGAAAACTTTTTTTCTTAGTTCACTGAGAATAAAAATTTGTATTAACATTGTTTGTACTTGACCTTTTAAAATCACACAGAGAAGTTTGGGCATAAAATGCTCTCTCATTTCATTGAAAAGAAAGGGGTCTTTTTGCTATTATCTGCTTGTTTCATCTTTATAAATGAGAATAGCTTTTGTTTATGTCTTATACTCTCAGTAACTACTTGAAATTTTTATTGTTAAAATTTTAAAACTCTCCTTAATTTTACTTATATTGTGCAGCTCAGACTCATAGTGATCCTCCTGTTTCAGCCTCCCCAGCACTGGGGTTACAGGCATGTGCCAGCGCACCTGGTTTCAGTGGCTTGCCTGGCACCCAAGGTTCTGGGGCTGTCATGGTATGTGGCATAGGGCATCAAACTCGGGTACTTGCCCTTGCCAGGCATGTGAACTACTTCCTCAGCCCAAGAATTGGATTCTTTAAAATAAAAGTTGCTGGGTCAGCCAACTAGCACAGTGAATTAAAGCATCTGCAAACAGGTTCAGGGGCCAGGAGTTTGATCCCCAGGCTGCTGTGCTGGTCCTGCCCCCGGGGCACACTGAGATGGCAACAGAGACGGGGCATGGCGGCCTGCACTTATAATCCCAGCTCTTGGGAGGCTGTGAACAGGTGGATCACTACAAGTCCAATCTAGTAGTGAGACCCAGAACACCCTGTAGATTCTTCCTAAAAAATACAAAAAAACAAAACCAAAACAAAATATAAAAAACTTATTTAAGTTTTAACGGTGGGATAGGAGATGCAGGTGATGACATTTCAGCACGACACATTATAAGGCTCAGAAAGATGCTCCTTGCACTGTGTGATGGCAGCCACTTGGTCCTGGCTTTTCTTAGTGCTTTCTAAAGCCCTTTGGTTCTTTATATATTCTAGACAGTAGTTCTCTGTCTGATTGCTTATTAGTTAGGATTTTTTCAAAATTTGTGGGTTGTCTTTTCACTCTGTTGACAATTTCTTTTGACATGAAGAAGCTCCTTAAGAAGAGTTGATCCCAGTTGTTGATTTTTTCAAGTGCTTCCCGTGTGAATATATGTTTGTTCATGAACTCTTTACCTACCCCTATGTCTTCAAGAGTTCCTTCTACTTTCTCTTCCAGGAGATTGAGTGTTTCTGTTTTAACGTTTAGGTCTTCAATCCATTTTGACTTTAATTTAGTGCATGGTGATAGAGCTGGGTCAAGTTTTAGTTTTCGGCATGTAGAAAGCCATGTTTTCCAGCACGATTTGTTAAAGAGGCTATCTTTCTTTCAGTGAGCTTGTGTAGCCCCTTTGTGGAAAATAAGATGGCTGAGTGTTTTCGTAGATGCTTCTGCATCTTCTAATCTATTCCACTGATCCTCAGGTCTATTTTGTTGCCAATACCATGTTGATTTTATCACAGTGGCTTTGTAGTATAAATCAGGAATTGTGATGCCTCTTGCCTTGTCTTTATTGCCAAGATTGCCTTTGCTATTCTTGGTCATTTGTGGTTCCAAATAAATTTTAGGATTGATTTCTCTATATCTGGGAGGTATGTTGGTGGCAGTTTGATAGGGATTGCATTAAATCTGTACAGCAATTTTGGGAGTATGGCCATCTTCAAGATGTTGGTTCTTCCTATCCAGGAACATGGAATATCTTTCCATTTTCTGAAATCCTCTATAATCTCTTTTCTTAGGGTGTTGTAATTTTCCATGAAAAGATCTTTGACTTCCTTGGTTAAGTGAATCCCAAGGTATTTCATTTTCCTCGGTGCTATTGTAAAAGGTATTGTTTCTATTGTTTACCTTTCAGTGTGCTTGTTATCTGTGTAGAGGAATGCTATTGACTTGGCCGTGACTCATCCACATGGATGACACAGACAAAGGAACTACAGAATAATGTACAGGACTACAAGATAAACCCTGAGAGGACTTCACTGACCACATAAGAAATATAAAGTTCATGTGTTGGTATATAAGTCTTTCTCTATCTAGGCCTTAACCATCCAGCAGAAAAGTATAAAAATGAAGTATATATCATGGGGCCATAATGTTAAGCTGAGCTCTAAATGGCTATGGTCGACAACTTCTTTGAATAACTCACTATTGTTGTAGAATGCTGGACTGTGATGGATTGTGGTGTCGAGTTCAAGCACGTAAGTTAGTTGAATGTCAATGGAGTGCCCACCTTTGACAGGTGTAGACAAAGGAAGGGGTATAAAAAGAAAAAAATCATGATGTGTGTGTATAGACAGTACAGTTGGGATAGATAACGTTGTGCTTCTACATAATCCTATGAGAGGCAAGATCTGCACTAATGGTGGTTGGACAGGATATTATGTTGGCTTCTAGTACTGTGGTCATCCACTAGGAAAATAATTATTGAATTTTTGATATAATTCAGGTATTAAAAAATAAGTAAGCAGCTACACTCTTAATTTACTGATAAGAGACATCTGCTAAAATAATATCTATAAATATAATATCATGTGTGCACCTTGTATGGTACCAAAACATTATGAAAACAGTTTGCAATGTATTAATTTAACGAATCTGTCTTGTTAAGGTGTTTTGAAACTGTCTGATTGATATTTGTACTTCAATAAAATAAAATTAAAAAAGTAAAAAAAAAAAAAAAATAAAGCCCTTTGGCATATTTGGGCTCATTGATTATTTATCAAGCCCGTAGATCTTGGGGGCTAACTTAGGAAGCACGATGAATCTTAGTGTTAGCAATGCTTCTTATCGTTGCTATTCACAAGCATCAAACAGCAGTAGAATCTCCTTCTTCCACATATAAGTGGAATCCGTCCACTGGGTACGCTGGCAGACTGCTTTCCAGGGTTGCTGGCACACAGAGATGGCTTCATGCAGAATTGTGAGCAGCTATTTTTTTTTTTTTTTTTTTTTTTTGCAGAACGAGAGATTGAACTCAGGTCTTTGTGCTTGCCAGGGAAGCGCTTATTCCATTAAGGCATCTCCCCGACCCCTTGTGAGCAGCTATTGAATCAATTTCCCCAGCGATGAAATCAAGTGAGATGCTAACAGCAGGGTGAGAAGTCTTTTGGAGATTAGAAAAAGAAACAATCTAACTCCACAGTGAATATCACTTTGAAAGCCATCTTAGAAAGATTATGTAATACATACATCCTTGGAAGCATCCCAGTTTACTTATGTATTTGTGTGCATAGAGATGAAGAAGAGAGAAAAGAAAAATTGTTTTAGTCAATCTATAGCTTCACACGTACACATACATAGGTTTTATGAGCAGCCTGCAAAAACTGATGTACTATACCTGTCTTCTTCCAATTACTCTTAAAATACACTTAAATTATGTTGCCAGGAGTATTGGAGGGATAATGAGATGTGCTAATTTATTAATGTGACTTCTGGATCCACCCTTTTGCTTTTCATTTAAGGGAATGACTTCTTATAATCGAAAGACTTATTTGGAAAACTCCCAAAGTCTGAAGAGTTTCTAGATTGTCTAACAAATAGTTTCAAAAAGGACATTTTTCCTCCTTGATAAAGAACCTATTATAATCCAAGTAACTGGGAGAATAATTCCCACAATAAGCTCCATATCAGAGTCCCTAGGGCTACAAAAGTTAAAATGATTCATGATTCATTTCTTGAGGAAGCCACTGTTGGGTTTTTAAGTATCAGATAATATGATAATTTGTATTTATTTATTTATTTATTTATTTATTTATTTATTTATGTATTTTGAGGAAGAATCTACAGGGGGTTCAGGATCTCACTACCAGATTGGATTTGTGATGATCCACCTGTTACAGCTTCCCAAGCGCTGGGATTACAGGTGTGCGACACCATGCCCAGTCTCAATTGCCCTCTCAGAGCACCCCAGGGGCGGGGCTGGCACAGCAGGCCCATGGATTGAACTCCAGGCTCTCACGCCTGCTTGCAGGTGCTTTAATCTGTTGAGCTATTTGGCTCACCTGATAATTTGTATTTTAAGGAAAAACAGCTGCCACCACACGTAGAAAGATCACGGGAGGAAAAGCAAAGAGGATGTGAGTGTAGACAGGAGGCTGTGTTTACACTCAGGTGCAGAATGAAGAGGTAAAGAATGAACGAAAGGCAGGCTGCTGATGAAATGTGTTTGGGCCTTGAATACTTGTTAAAATTGGAGTAACTGGACTTCCAGAGGTTTACAAGTAGACAGAGAGAGAGAGAGAGAGAGAGAGAGAGAGAGAGAGACAGAGACAGAGACAGAGACAGAGACAGAGACAGAGAGACAGACGGATAAACAGTGAGAGAGAGAAATGAAGTTATAAGCTTTAGAACTTCACAACTGAGTGGGTGGTAGTGTCATTCACTGCAACCAAAGGGTTTTCTGGAGAGGAACAGATGGGTAGAGGAAAGCATTTGTTGTGCTTTGTTCATGTTGCAAATAAGATTATTATCAGATGTCCAAATGATAATGCTAGCAGGCAGTTATATATTTGATTTTTATGTTTAAGAAGGTTTTTATAGATCCAGGGAGATGGCTGAGAGGAATAAGTGCTTCCTTGATAAGTGCAAGGGCCTGAGTTCAATCCCCAGTTCCAAAAAACAAAACAAAACAAAACAAAAAAACAAAGAGAAATTTTTTGTTCCCTACTTTATAAGAATTAATATATCCATTAAGCTTGAATCTTCCAAAGGAAGATCAGCTAGAACTGAGGAAATATCAACTCATGTTAGCACTGAAGACCATTCTGTATCTATTTTCTTAGCCCCTGCCATGTATTCTTGTTTCATAATCATAATCGGTATAGTAGCTCTTTGTATTTCTCCAGACACTTTAGGGGATTGTGCATCCCTGCTTGTGTGCCTTCTATTCGCAATTCATTACTTTCTTCTTTCCATCCTGCTAATCTTTTTAAAACAGTTTTGGTATCAAACCATGTTTAAAATCTAACTCCTAGGGTATGATAGTTTCTTTCATTTTATTATGCTATCCAAGGCCTCTTTCATCTGTAACATTTGTCATATTGTTCTATTATTATTCAAATGTTTGTTTTTTAAATTGAGTACTTTTCATCTAAAATCTCTTTATTTTTGTATTTTTTCTTTTTTTAGGGAAGGGCCTAAAGGGTGTTCAGGGTCTGACTACTAGATCAGACTCATGGTGATCTGCCTGTTTACAGCCCAAGAGCTGGGAATACAGGTGCACACCACCACACCCTGTCTCAATTTTTATATTCTTAACACCAAGACTAAAAGGCTGTCAAGGTGATTGGCAACTATGAAGAGCATGATATTCGGTTGTTCAACAATGCTATTCATTGTGCAGAGATGAAAGGTACAGGGTTATGGAGTGGAATTTTTTTTTTTTTTTTTTTTTTTTTTTTGTCTTTTTTTGAGACAGGGTCTCGCTATGCAGTTCAGGCTGGCTTTAAGCTCACTTTGTAGCTCAGGCTGGTCTTGAACTCACAACAATCCTCCTGCCTCAGCCTCCCGAGTGCTGGGATTACAAGCATGCGCCACCACGCCCGGCTTGGAATTTGAATTACAGTCATGTGCGACATGATGATGTAAGGGTCAAAATGGAGCATATACAAGACTGTGGTTCTGTAGATCTCTAATGGAATTGAACAAAAAAGTTTGTAAGATGAATATCTTTGCTGTTTCTTCTCTATGTTCAGATATGCTTACATGCACAAGCACCACTGGGCTGTGATTTTCATAGCACCATGCTGTCCAGGTATATGTCAGGAGCAGTTTATGGCTCAGTTTGCTTT
Organism: Ctenomys sociabilis; assembly: GCA_004027165.1. Classification (NCBI taxonomy): domain Eukaryota; kingdom Metazoa; phylum Chordata; class Mammalia; order Rodentia; family Ctenomyidae; genus Ctenomys; species Ctenomys sociabilis. Next base: position 24,148 of record PVKA01008317.1, read on the forward strand.
AGTGTGTACTAGTCTGTGTCATTGAGATTTGTATAAGTACCCTCTCCAACCTTTTTACAACCATAAAGCCAGCCAGCAATTCAAATTGCAGTGTGTACCTCCATTGCTAAGTAACACATGGCTGTCCTCTTAGCCTTGGGGCAGCAGGAAAAGGTCATCCACAAAGGCAATGCAAGGAAATGACTGCTCTTCACTGGGGCTCAAAGGTCACTTGTGGTTCCATACAGACTCATCTTTAAAAGATGACAAAACCCATGTTGATGTTAGCTAGCCATGGACTAGAGGGCTTTATGCTCTGACAGACTCAATCCTGATTCTGCAAATTTTCCATGTTTCTTTCTTCTTGGTTTTCAGGCCAAACCTTGGCAAATGCTAGGGACTTCTTCCAATCCCCAGTCTTAATTGATGGCCTTGCCTTAGATTGTCTTCCTGAGTTTTTCTAATTTTCTCAGAGAGGATTTGCTCTAATGACTTGAATTTCCATGCCCAAACTCATTTCCAGATTCAGAAAGCTTAGAGGCAGCCCTTTCCTTGAGCAATTGTGAGGCAGAGCTCAGTATTATCATTAGTAAGACCATGTAATAGTACCATTAAGAATCTTGGCACCAACCCCTCATTCATTTTCAGTGTCACGAGAAAGAGATTTACTTGAATTCCTGCAGAGCTGCCTAAGCCCTGCATCTTCCACAGGAAGCAGAAATGAATGCTCTAATGCTTTCCTCTGTGGCAGGTCCATGGGGATCTCATAGGCAACACCTTAGCAAAGCTTATTAGCCTTGGCACCAGCACCTGTGTCACGTGACTGTTCCCATTTCTTACTTCAGCAAACAGCATGGACTGCCTTAGGTGTCTAAGCAAAGCATAGGATTCAAGATACATGTTTTTCCCTGAGGGAGTGGAGAAGGAGCAAGTGTGCCCCTTCTCTGGGTGTCAGTGCTCAGAGGAGGAGAACTGCTTGTCTCTCCTAGTCTCCAAGGTCCTGGATCTCAATTCCATTCTTGTTTTCCTGTCCTCCATTCTCTCTGCTTTCCTGCTTATAATCTCTGCATCAGCAAGCTTGGTCTACTGCTTGTCCTTCAAATATTAGTGTTCTATTCTTACAAGATTAGCTTTCTAAATTTTTTTCACTTACATAAAACAGAGTTGGGTTTACCTCTCCATTTATTTCAACTTCTAAATCTGCCAGAGGCTGGGTTACATTCTACTTCCTGTGAAAAAACCTCTTGTTTTCTGAAATTAACTATTCACACTCACCCTCTTCTCTCGCTCCTCCTAGGAAGTTGAAGTCTTTCATTTAGCTAGTTCTTACTCTGTCCTGGAAACAGGGCTTGGTGCTACTGACAAAATTGGTGGGAAAATCAGACAGGCTTTCTCTGCTTATGTGGGACCTCTAATTTAAATGGGGTGGAAAGAGGCAGGCAGTCCTAAAATTGTAGCTGAAATGAATATTGTTTTCATATGCCAAGGACTTTGGGATGATTTCAGTAAAGGTATCCAATAGTTTTAAGGGACTTGTGCTCCACTTTACAAGTGCACCTGTTACTTCACTTCATTTTATAGAAGAGAAAATAAAACTTGGCAGTGGTTAAGACTTGCCAAAGACCATTCAAATGCTGCAGCCGTTTCTGAAGTCACACAGTCCTGAGTAAATGTCCTAGACCTCTTGGCACTATTTTCTCTCTTTATCTGCATTACTTTTCTTATGCTACTATATTAACTCGCATGTATACCATTTCATAGGTTGGCACCTCACCTACCTTGAAGGGCTGGGTCCACGAGGAAACTGACCTAACCCAGGGAGCAATTAGTAATGCAGGCCCTGGAAACAACCCTTGTTTAAATTCCTGACACCCTAGATGTGGCAAGGTAAAGGTTACTTTACCTCTGAATGTTTTTCATTTTTTTTCTTTGTAGACAGTATAAGCAAAATAATCATAAGTAGGTGATTAAGGATTGGCTGGGATAGTATTTGTTCTATATGTTTAAAACATTAATAAATCAGCATTTTTCCCAGTAGTTTTAGAATTTCTTAGACTGTCAAATTCTTGTTTGAATGATAAAGGTCAGCCCCAATGAAGACTGAATTGCCACAAATCTTAGGCAATTTTGCTGAAACAAAGTATTTTTCTCAAATGCTCTACCTTCTCAGTAAGGGCCCACGAAGCAAGTAAAACTTCATCTAATTGAATGAATTTCTAAATATTCTGGAATGCTCTACATATATTTCTCACACTGATTTCTAGTTTAATTCCTTTAGTCCCCCAAACATACAATGGATTATTTTTATTCCTTCAAGATTTTAAAAGTATACTTTTTTTCTTAAGATATATACCATCATTGTGAACATTTATGAGAAAATTCCCTGAGAAAAATACACATTTTACTTATATAGGGTGAGTTGTTTCATTTACATTTAATGTTGTCATTATTATGGCTGGTTAAAAATATAACATTTTTACAATTTTCTGTCTTCAGTCTGTTCTTATTTAGCTCTCCATATTGTCTGCTTTTATATTAAAAGTTTAATCTCCTTTTTTTCTAATGGTTTTTAAAGTTTTTTGTTGTGTTTGGGTTTAGACTTTAATTACAATCTATTTTCCCAGAATATTAACTGCCTTATGTGTAGAATAAGAACTGTACAACAGTGTACTCTTTGAAATCCTCCCTCCTTTCTTTGTGTATGGCTTCCTTGTGTGTCACTCTAAAGATGTTATATATCAAAGAAGCATTGTTCCACTTTTGTTTTAGACAGATAAGCACCTTTTATAGCAATTAAATTTAAGAAAAAAAGGATTTTTATATTGATCCTCATGGATATTATATCCAAATCTCCTCATTTTTTTGTGTGTAGCTTAAAATCTGATATAACATATTGAAGAAGAAATGGGGTCTATTTTAAAGGGTGGTCTTCTGTCCTGTGGATCTCCGTCTTGTCTGCTCACAACAAGCACTTTTCCCCTCACTGCGCTAGTCCAAGCTGCACTGTGATATGCTAACAGGGGGGCTCACAGTTCTCTAAGTCTACAGGTGCTGCTCCTTCTCTTCCTTCTTTCCTTACCCCTCCTAACCTGTGGCCCAAATCCCCACCCTCTCGTTTTAGGTCAGATTTCCTACCTGAGTGAGGCAGGCCAGTGGTTAGTGTTATAAACCTATCCTTTTTGAATAACTGCTTTGTTTGAACTCATTCCCCTCCCCCACTACCACAAATTTAATAAAAACCTTCGTGACACTGTTTTCAAGGCTGAGAAGTTCAGAAGCATGAGCCTCTCTGAGCCAGGTTAGCCCTTCTGGAGACCACTCTTGGTTCCTCAGCCATCTGAAAAAGTCTGGTAGCCTGTTTTCCGCAATATCTTTTTTTGTGTGTGTATAGGCTAAGTGTACTAGAAATGAATTCCCTCAAGTTTTGTTAGTGTAACAAAGTATTTCTAATAGACCTTTGAAATTCATCCCTGTGTTTGGCATTAAGGCAATGAAATACTGTACATCAAACTACAAGTCTACAAAATTCAGAGTGCCCTAGTACCACAGAACACACATGAAAATACATACATGTGCACACAGACATGAGTATTTTAAAACTGCTCATAAAGAGACAAAAGACAAAGTTTTCAAAGCAGTTTGGAGCGTGGAGTGGGGGGAGAGCAGATATTTCATATAAAATATTGATCAGAATAATTGCAGATATGTCATCAGTGGAAGCTGGGAGACAGGGGAGCAACATCTTTGAAGTGCTGGGACAACGTGGTCAAATCAGGATTCCACACTAAGAATCTAAGGCCTTTGATCAGCAAAGGCACGTAATGCTGACTTTATTGCTTACATCTTTACTTTATTCTTTTTTGGAGTTTTCACCCCTTTCCTGAAGTTTCTCATCTATTTGTGCATATCACCTACATTTTCCAATGGTTTAACTCACACATGCAAATTTGAAATGCTCTGATTGGTTAGTTCCAGTATATAGCTAATTCCTGGGTCTGGTTTGGTTTGTTATTTTGTCCTTTGACAATGGGCTATTTCTTCTTCATATCTTTAGTGTCTCAAAAATTTTTGTTTGATATTCAGTTATTCTGGGTGTGATGGTAGGCACTGAGAAACACAGTATTTATGGTAAGAAACAGGTATACTTTCTCTTTCATGAAGCTCATAAACCAGAAGGCTGTGTTACTTTCTCTAGAAGTCAAGATGACTTGAATTTTGTTGTTACTCTTGGTACCTTCTCAGTGCACCAGCTTCATATTCCTATATCATTCCCTTGTGCTCAGCCAGGTCTTCATTCTCAGGATCTATGGCACCTCAGCTTTAGATCTACACCTTCTTCCTGCGTGACTCAGGGACCTCTCTCTCCAGTTCTTCCTCTACCTTCATAGACTACTGTAATGTGTCATTGATTACTTGGTGGCCTGGCAGGGAAGGTTGTCCTAGCCCAGGCTTTGCATCACATCAGCCTCGTGTCCCTGATAACTGACTGGTGTGTGTGAGGGGGGAGGTTTAGTTATCATGTGCTTTTCACAGAAAGGAAGACCCAAGGTTTCCCTAGGGGAGACAGTCTTCACCTCTTCACCCCTGTAGCCATGATGGGTCCTGACCTGTGCAGTGGTGGTGACAGGTTCACTGCCCTTCCTTCAGCTTAGTGCTCTTTCTCATGGTCACAGTGCAGATGTGACTCTGCATTCCTACAGTGGCTTGGGCTCAGTTATTAGTCACAGATTTTTCTTTCTATTTGCACAGAGGCACCGTGTTGCTCCATACTCTGAGTTGGTGCTAGAGTCTCATTTCCCCATGGAGGTGCATGTCACTCTTCAGACTTTCGTGGTGACCTTAAACCTCTGTCAGAAACAAGGGAACATGATTTGGGAAGCTGCCCACATTTTGTTGCTGTTGAAGTGAGAGGCAAACTATTTCAGGTTCTCTATAGCCCAAGTAGAATATAACCTCAGTTAACAGAAAAACAATATTGTGTCATCTTGAGTGAAGGATGCTAATTTATGAGCTCTGTGGTATAAGAAAACATGTTAGAACTAGACATTCAGGGTAAATTTAGTTTTCAAAAGTGTAAAGGGAATGGCGAGAAATAAAATTCAATGCTTTCAAAGTGAGCTATGGAATAAGAAACATGCATCAGGAGACCTGCAGAGGAAGAGACAGGGTGCGCCCTGCGATGTCCTGGTGTCTGTGGAGTCAGCATAATGAGTAGGTGGGGAAAGATCAAACAGGTCTGAGAAGGGCACGTCCACGTGTTTGGGTTCATTCATATCCAAGAGAGAAAAATAGTAGGTTTCAATGTGAGGTGACCAAAAATCAATGATTTAAGAGACAGTCTGGAAGTACATAGCTGTTGCTAACCTTGTTCAACTCATACTTAATACTTAGCATGTATGGGCATGAAGCAGAAAATAAAAGCAAATGGAGCCAAACCACCTACAAGGACAAAACAGAATCAAACAATACTTCTGGCTGGTGACAGCTGCATGAGTGATAAAACTGCCTCTTCCAAGAATAACTTACAGCTAATGATGTTATTATATCAAACACAGTTTTAGATATGCATATTATATAAATATTAAAATATATATATATAACTGAGCTAAATACAGAGTACAGTAGGAACTCTAAGCATAAATATAACCTGGTACATATCTCAGAACAAGGTAAGAAAACATCCAGAGCCAACTAAATATACCTAATATTTTCATTATGAAAATCCTGATAAAACAATGCTGATTCTGGAACCAGGCATGGTGGCACACACCTGTAATCCCAGCACTTGAGCGGCTGAGTCAGGAGGATTGCCATGAATTTGAGTACAGCCTGAACCACATAGTGAGACCCTGTCTCCAGAATCAAAACAAAGTCATGCTGATTCTATTTTATTGAACAGCCAATCCTGGCTGACCTATTGATGTCCTTCCCCACTAAACTTTTACTGATTCTTTGGACCATCAGTAATGATCTTCAAGTTCTCTGAATCCTCCTTCAACTGATGCTCTTCCAGATAGCATTACCTCATACACACTGTCAGAACTAGATTTCTGAAAAGCAATCGTCTCTTTTTCTCTTTCATGGTATTTTTCCCTGCCCAGTTGGCTGATATTAATCATCCACAGCCTTGGATAAAGTCCATTACAGCAAGAACTAGGAACAGAAAAGTCAGATTCCTTTTTTTTACCTGATCTTTAAGTGTTAATTCCAGAAAAGATTTAGAGCAACAGCTAATGCAGCTCATTTACCCTGAGAGAGAGCTCAGTCCAACCCTGGAGTTCATCCAGTCTCTCCTTGCATGAACTGGTCTTTGCTGTGTGAGCACTGTGACTGCCATCCAGGGAGAGTAACAGTCTGTAGGGACAGGGATTATGTTGTCTGACCTCAAGATCACATTGTCTGCATTGTGAGCCTCTCTCTGTATGGACAATGATCCTTTCAATGGACCTGAGCCCTTGAACAGTCCAGGAAAAAAGAATGAGTTTTGGAACCTAAAATAGTAAATGCCATCTGTGAATTCAGACTCTGTGAGCTTTCCCTCTTCCCTGACATGTATTTGGGGGAAATTCATAGTTTTCATGTCTGCTCTCTCTGCTTCCCACTCTAGCCCAGAGACTGATTAGTAACATGAAGTATAAATTCTTGTTTTATGTCATGCATCCTCCCTACCCTTCCTTTTCTTGAAATTATTGGGAATGAGTACACTGCGTAACATGGAGTACTCGGGTATATAGTTGACTTTTGGCAGACTAATAGCAGAAAAGGGATGTGCTTGCTATGTTATTGAATATAAACCACACTAAAATGTTAGAGCTAAAAAAACCCCACTTTTTTGCTTAAGGGTGTTAGGGTTGAAAATTCAGGGCTTCACCAAGAGGCTGTGCCTTTCAGTGCTTCTGTCTGCAGTCACTCATGGGCTTGCTATCATCTTGAGCTGACATGGCAGTCCAAGATAAGCTTGTGCGTTGTGCTTGATGGTGGGAGCTTGGGTCCCTTCCCTTACCTCCCCACCCCTGCCTCCACCAACATGGTCTCTATTTATCTTTCTCGCCAGCCCTAGCTTTCTGCGTGGGAGTCTCTGGATAGCAGGAGTGCAAGGGTGGGGGCTAGGATAGGACCAAGGCTTCCTGTAATTGAGCTCGGGAATTCCACAGTCAATTCTACCACCTTTTCTGTGCTAAAACAGCTGAAGGCCAGAAGACCCTCAAAGGCAGGAGAAAGCAAACTACTGTTTCTTGATGAAGATAATACCAAGGCTGTATCACAAGGAGATCTGCCTAGAGTCAAGGGAGGAGTTATGCTACCATCTTTGCAAGCATAGCCTATGGATACATAGAGGCTTAGCATAAGCTCACACTTACATTAGGATAACAGTGAATAAATGGCAGTAATGATGGTGATGATTTGAACCTATGAATTACTACTGGCAATTTATTTCATTTTTTTATGTATTTGGTACAGGGTCTCACTACACAGTTCGGACTTTCAGTGATCGTCCTATTTTCACCCTCCCCAGAGCTGGGAATACAGCCGTGTACCACCACATCTGGACTCCATCAGTGGCTCAGCATGCCCTGCAGGCAGGGCTGGCTCAGTGTGTTCGACCAGAGATCAAACCCTAGTCCCTGCACTTGCCAAAGCAGGAATACTTAGTCCACTGAGCTAACTCACCGGCACTCCTATTAGTGACTTTAGGGCTATCCTTTTCTTTCTTTCTTTCTTTCTTTCTTTCTTTCTTTCTTTCTTTCTTTCTTTCTTTCTTTCTTTCTTTCTTTCTTTCTTTCTTTCTTTTTTAATCAAACCTTTCGCCATAGCATGAAGTTTCATTAGTCTTTCCTTATGCTGTTAGTTTGCTGAGGGAAACATGGTGCTTTGAGGGTTTGCAGGGCAGGTGACTTCTAATGGTAAATTCATGGTCAGAAAGGTCAAGAGGTGATAATAAGTTGTGACTTCCTTATTGCTTTCGGTCCTAACAACTCCAGTTTCAGGATTTAAACACATGCTGTGCCAAGTACTAGATAAGAATGTTTTACTGGAATATCTCTTTAAAAATGCCTAGGAAAGGCAAGTACATACACAGCATAGCTGAGATGATTGTAGCACTAATTTCCAACAGTGTTTCGAAAGCAGCCATTAATGTTTAAAACTGTCGCTCTGACTAACTCTATATACTGTAATCTGAACAACTTTCTGGAAGACAGCAATGTGCAATACAAAACTACAGTTGAATACCTGTCATTTTGTCCTTCTAAATATGTACCTTTTCTAATGTCTTATCAATTATTGTTATACTTTCTTTAAAATAATCTAAAAACTAAAAAGGACAAGAAAAAATAAGGTTTATTGAAACATTAAACATTATTCATTTAATGTTTAATTATTTGATCATTCTTGCATACCTGTATTGTTAATTTGAGCAACAGATTTGATGATAAAAATATGTAATATAACAATGATAGTTAATTTTTTATTCTTGTTTTGAAATTCCATACCATATGTATTGTTGTACGTTACTCTGTCTGTCTTTGCTTTTGCTTTTACTCTTAAAAAAAAAACCTAGGAAATACAGTGTTTTAATAAATTTTCTTCCAAAAGGCAGTTGCTTAGCAAATCCTCAGACCATTTGTGGATTTGGTGCTTGAAGCAGTTGAATCTTATACATTCAGTGCTAACAGGATATGTAAGATCCTGTCGCACAACAGGAGAACTTTTAAGAAGGCTGTTATCTTAAAAAATGTGCCATTTTTCAGAGTGGAATATTCATTTGTTTTGATGGCAAGACATGCAAATGTAGAAGGTGACACAAATAAGTGAGTTGCTTTGTTGTTGTAGCCATAATTAAAATTCTCTGAAGAAAAAAAAGAATACTCTGAGTAAAGGAAGCAATGAGAAACCTAGCTTTGCTGGCATGTAGGGAAGATGAAAGCCAGGAAGGGTGGAGGTGCCACGCCATTTGCAGAAGTAACCACTACCCAAAGCTGTTCAAATCCAGCACACCTAGAGCTGCATGCAGACAGCAAAAGGTATGCTTGGGGCCGTCTCTTTATTGCTCAGGTTGCATATGGAAACCACTGATTTCTGTGGGTCACAAGGAATGTCTATTAATGAGAAAATGTTGCTTTCAGAGAAGGCATTTTCTTGGCTTTCCTTTTTACAGGAAAGGGAATGGCCTAGTCATAGAAGAGCTCTCATCTTGCTTAAAGTGAGTTGGAGTTTTGGCCTACGTTAATAGCACAATGAGTTCACAAAAATGTAATTTGTTTAGAATAAAGAAAGGATTAACCCGTGTCTGAATTCCCTGGGGGAAGTATTTCTTTCTTTCTTTCTTCTTTCTTTCTTTCTTTCTTTCTTTCTTTCTTTCTTTCTTTCTTTCTTTCTTTCTTTCTTTCTTTCTTTCTTTCTTTCTCTTTCTTTCTTTCTTTCTTTCTTTCTCTTTCTTTCTTTTTGCTTTCTGTATTTCTTTCTGTATTTCTAGAGGTAACATATGTTGTGAAATTTCATTTTGAAGATTGTTTGCTTCTGAGTACTCACATGTTGTTATATACAGGTGTATTCAGGGTCTCTATCCTTGTCAATTTGGTCTGGTTACAGAATTAATCTGAAGTAACTGTATCTAATTGACCTTCTACTGATGGACCTATTATCTGCATGGCAGACTGAACCGTAAGCCTTTGTGATTAAGTGGAGTTACTTTTGCAATGAGCAGAGGAGAGATAAAGGGAACCCCTGAATTTCTACTGTACCATAAAATACCTCATCACCAATTCTCTTATTGCTCTCAGCAATAGCAATAACTTCAATAAATCTATTTCATTACACTGATTGTGTATGTTATTTCAAAACCAGAAGTAACTGATTCCTGACCACCTCACTTCCTTAGGCATAGATGATCAATTTAGCAATTTAGCTATTAGCTAAAGTTATTTTGCAATATTTTCTTTCAAAGAAAGGATGTGCATTATGGAAATTATCTACAGTAACCCTCCCTTGACAGACTGACCAATGAGGAGAACAATAGAATAGTACTGTGTTGATTTTCACTGTGAATATAAACATCCAGACAAGATCAGCTCATATCAATAGTCAGCTCTTTGAAATTCCAAATCATCATCAGGTTCCTTTGGCGAATACACATATCAAAAAAGAAAATAGATCTTTAAAAATAATATCAGCTATCCTTGACAATATATCATTCATTTTTAAATTCTCATGTAAAATACATCTTTGACAAGCTGATAAAACTGTACTCGCTCTAAAGAAATCTGGATTTTTTAATGTATAGACTGTGGTTTGTTTTTAGATTGATAATTGTTTATTACTACTATATCCAGAAATGAAATGCAGACAACTTACATGGTGGAGCCCTATTATAATTTCATGAAAATGTCAATGCACTCATCTATACTTCATTTATTTATTTTGGTGCAGGGTCTCACTATGCAGCCCAGACTCATAGTGATCCTCCTGTTTTCAGCATCCCTAGTGCTGGGATTATGGGCATGTGCCACCACTCTTGGACTCCATTGTGGGCTCAATGAGCCCCAAGGTGGGGCCAGTGTGGCATGTGATGCCAGGGATCAAACCCTGGCTCTTGCACTTACATAAGCAAGCATGTAGTCTGCTGAGCTATCTCACTCACCCTCCATTGTCTATACTTTGACACTGAAAAAAATTAAAAACTTCTATCCTTGATCCAGCCAGTGTTCTCTCATCATGCTAGCTGCCCTGGACTTCCTGCCTGGGCTTCCAAACCAGGAATAATTAAAGGATTAGACTCGGAGTAACAGCGGTGACTGGAGGCTTGCATTTACTATGATTGGATGGTGCTTTTGCTTGCTGGCATATAAATGCATCACCCCTTTCTCCATCCTTTTACTCTAGATTTTGAAGAGGAAATATAACTTATAAATCATTTGTAAAATGTTTCTTGATAAAATTACTTCTTCAGCCCTTTATTTGGATTTATTAATGCACAGGTTGTTACAGTAAGTTAATACTTGCTAATAAAATTAGATGCAACCTGAATTTTTCCTGAGGTTTTCATAGCCCATTTGATATAAATAATCTTTCTGACAACTAATAAGCATCTTAATATTCAGGGCACAAAATCAGTTTTTAATTTAACGTTTTTAAGTACGTTCACATTCTTCCTCTATGAGCAAACTTCACAGATCATGTGCTGGAGTATCAACTTATTTTACTTTAAAGAATTTTAGAAAGCAACAGTGTACATTATTCTAGTTCCAAATAATAATGTCCCAGTTACTTTTGCATTGTTGGGACTAAATACCCGATACCCACAAGTCAAAGGAGGACAAATGTACTGTGGTGCACAGTTTGCAGGGTTTCAGTTCACAGTCAGCTGGGTCAGAGGCAGAGCCCCGCGACACAGGACATCATGTGGAATAAGCAGTACGCAGCAGGGCAGGCCAGAAGGAAGCCTTCTGATTTTCCCTTTTATATTTCAGCCAGGCTTCAAGTTTACTGGTTGGGGCCAGAGTGGGGCTTCCATTACTTATGTCCAGAACTATGCTCAGCCAATCAGAGAACTCAGCCAATTATCGCACTCCTAATCCACAGCCACACACTCTAGATTCAGCCACTTCCAAAAAGCCCAGTGTATGAGCCCATGGCACTTTGGCATCACAGCTAGAGATGAGCCATAGCAAGTAATAATGGGTGTTAAAATATACAAATTTCTACAGAGAGGAAAAATATGCAGCACTTTTGTGTAATTCTATGAGAAGAAAGATTTGCAGGAATAGTGTTTGGACAGGATATCTTGTCTGCTTCTGGTGCTATGGATAACTACTAGGAAGATAATGCAAAAAGTAGTAATTATTGAAACTGTACTATAATTCAGCTTAAAAAAAGATAGGTATACAGCTACATTTTCCTAGTTCAATGAATAGAGGCACTGCTCTAACAATGTTTGTAAATAGAATATCATGTATGCACCTTGTACAACAAAAAACCACTATGAAAACAATATGCAATGTATTAAATATATATATATATTAAAATAAATACAATGTTGCCACTTCAATATACACACATATATATAAATTTCTAAATATTTTATTTAAATTTATCCAGTAATAAATAAAAATAATAATGCATTCATCTAAAAAATGAATTCCAGTAACATAATGTATGATAGTTCATGAATTAAGGGGCCTTGTACATTGGATATAAAACAGAAGATAAGCCAGTTTTTCAATAACTGAATATTCATTGTTAAAATGTCACTTTTAATGGGATTGTAGGTTACATTTTAGTGTGTTGAAAGAAACAGTATCCTTAGTTATTCATAAAATCTGAATGGTAAAGTAAGAGTGCATGGAGAGAGAGGTGTATTTGCATATGACAATAGGTCAAAGATGTCATAAAATGAAAAAGCTCGAACATTATTTTTCATCGAACTGTCAGTGATATGTGAGTAGGTTTGGTGTGCCCTCAGAGAAATGTTCCTGCCGGGCGTGGTGGCGCATGCCTGTAATCTCAGCACTAGGGAGGCTGAGGCAGAAGGATTGTTGTGAGTTCAAGACCAGCCTGAGCTACAAAGTGAGCTTAAGGCCAGCCTGAACTGCACAGTGAGACCCTGTCTCAAAAAAGACAAAAAAAAAAAAAAAAAAAAGAGAGAGAGAGAAATGTTCCTATGTTTGTAAATGAAAGTTCTCCTATTGGGTAGGACAAATTGGATTTCCTAATGGTGACACTTTCCAGTTATTGAGTTGCTGCTTCATCCTGACATTTCGAATACTAGAGTTTCTTTCCGTCGCTCTGGTTACACTTTGGTTTGCTTTGTAGCTCTTCCTTTTCTGTCACTGAATTTTGTAGTTGTCAAGGCTCTGTCCTGCACCTTGTTCTTGCTCTCACACTCATAGCCATAGTTCCAAAAGCTGTCTCGGTCTAGCATTGGTAACTTCTTAGGTTTACAAAAGCATTTAGCTTAAATTTGCCCTTTGAGCTTTGGTCCCTAAAATCCAACAGCCTCTCATCTGCCATACGAATGTGGAGATGCCTTTGACTTCCTACTCCCTGCATCTTAGCTGCTGTATGGGAAACTAGCAGTTTCACTAAAATAACCTACTTGGTCATCCCACTGCTAGATACACAAAAAAAATTAAATCAAATCAGTTGCTAAAACATTTTTCAAATCTCTTGTTCACAAGGAAAAATTAAGAGTTATACAAAGAAATAGGAAAATATGGATAACAGACTGGGGAAAAAGAAGCAACAGAAACTGCCTGATAAAATCTTGGATTTAAAAGAAAAAAAACTTTCAAAATATCCATTTTATATATGTTCAGATAACCAAGAGGAGCCATGGATAGGGAAACAAAAATGATGAAAAGATGATGCTACATAAAATATCTATAAAAATTTAAAAAGTACATGAAAAGCAGTAAATGAAAATTCTGGGGTTGAAATATTTGAAAGAAGTACACTACAGAAACTCAGAAAAGATTTGACCTTAAAAAAAAGAAACTAGAAAAGGGCATAGAAACAATATTGAAAGAAATAATTATGGACAACTTCTACAATGTATTAGAAAACATTAAACTACACATTAAAGGTCAAAGAACTCATGATAAATGTAGAGCAAACCACATACAAAACACGGATATACCCCCTACAAGGAATGTAATCATTAAGTAATGCTAACATGTACTAATAAAAACTGATACATCATCAAAACCAAAAGTGATGATAAAAGCCAAAGACAGGAAGAAGCATTTTGGCAAACAGCTAGAGAAAAAGAAGTTATTACTTTCAAGGGAACTTTAGTAAAATCAATAGCAGACTTTTCATTAGGAATTAGAGTCCAGAAAGTGGTATAATAACATATTTTAAATGCTCATTGTTTGCCTGGCAAGCACAGGGTCCTGAGTTCAATCCCCAGTACTGCAAAATCAATCAATCAATCAATCAATCAATAAAAATAAAATAAATGCTCAGTTAAAAAAATCCTATCTACAGTGAAGCCTCTTTTTAATATTTTAAGAAATTCCAGTATAACAAAATTCAAGAGAGTTTGTTACTAGAGCATCAAACTTATAAGAAACACTGAATGAAATATTTTTAGGCCGAAAGAGAGTGACATCAGAAATCCATATGAAGAAAACAAAAAGTGGTAGTAAAAGTAGTTATGTAACTGTACAGGCTAGTATAAATGCATAGTTCTTTTAACTGATTAACAATTGACTATAACCATATGTGTACAATGTGTTGCTTTATATTTATCATATAGTAATATATTTGTTAGACTATATGAAGAATGATTATGACTCAGTAGCAAAAACAAATTCACTCATTTAAAAGTGGGCAAAGTGTATGAGTACCTATTCCTCTAAAGATATGCAAATAAATAGTACATAAAAATATTCTCAAGATTATTAGTCATCAGGGAAATGCAAATGACCACAGGTAGTTATTATTTTACATATACTTGAATAGCTAAAATAAGAGAATCAGGTCCCTTTATAGCAATGTAGTACTCCATTGCATATAAATACATTTTCTTTATCTATTCATTTGTTGATGGACATATATGCCATCTTTAAGATCTAGTTACTACACATTGTGTCACAATAGAAATTAGTATGCACAGACCCCTTCAGTATGATTATTTTCAGCCTTTTGAGCAGATACCTAAAATGAGAATAGCTGGTCAAATGATATTTCTCATCTTAGTTTTTGGAGAAATCTCTATACTGATTTCCATAGTGGTTGTTTAACATTACCATCAGCTATATAGAAGAGTTCTTTTTCCCCAGGTCCTGGCAAGCATTTGTTGTCCATTCATTCTTTCCTGGGGTAAAATGGAATCTCAGTGTAGTTTTAATTTGCATTTCTCTTACAGCTAGTGATGATGAGCATTTATTCACTTATTTATAAATTGGAGGCATTCATAGGTAAATGGATGCAGCTTTAGATCATAATGTTAAATGTTAGCTGCACGATTTTAAATATCACATGGTTGCTCTTATATGAGAAACACTATGACAATGGCTGGTGAGGACACGCAGAGGATCAGCACGCTCCTGGAGGGAATATGAAATAGTGCAGCCACTTTGAAAAACACTGTGACAATGTTTTTAATGATTAAACATCTTAATGCTATATGACTCAATAGATCTACTCTCAGGTATGTATCTAAGGAAAGTCAGAACATTGTATGTCCACAAAAATTTATACCTAAACAGTTATGGCATTATTAGATTTAATAGAAAAAAGTGTGAAAAGAGCTCAGATGTCTATCAATAGAAGAATATATAAATATAGTAGAGTGAATATAGTGGGATATTCAAATAAATATCATTTGGCTAATGAAGAATTAAGTGATAATACCCGTAACAACATGGACAAAACTTGAAAATGTTACACTAGGTGAAAGAAAGCAGTCATAAATATCACCTTTTATATGATCCAATTACATGAAATATCCAAGAAATCCAGTCAATAGAGACAGAAAGATTAATGATTGCTTAGGCTTGGGGTGGACAGGAAGGTGGAGATAATACCAAAAGTTCATAGAATTTTTCTTAGAAGTGATGAAATGTTTTAAAATTGATTGTGGTGTGGTTGTTTATGTTTATGTGTATACTAAAATCCATTATGAGGTATAGTTAAAATGAATGAATTGTATATATGAATTATATCTACTGCAATAAAACTGTTATTTAAAATATAAGTAAACTGGATCAAGTTGGTGACACTGTTTTGATTCATGGCCAGGCTCTGAAGTTTTAAGCCCATTACTTTAAAACCATCACTGCAAATGCCAACACCACCAATACAAATAATAGGATATCATTATTAAATAGTTTTAATCTGAGCATCTGAAAAGATCACAGAAACCCCAAGGCATCTATAGACTGAGCTGTACATGAGAAAAGATTGTTACACAGAGCAGCACTCGCATCCTGTCCTACTACAGTTCCCTTGGAGAACGCTTAGGAAGCAAGGTTTCATTTGGACCTCATGCAAGGCACCTGAATTATCAAAGAGCCAAATGCTATCTTTAGAAACTGTTCACCTGTAGATGCATAAGGTTGAGTGCTATGGACCCAAGAGAAAAAGGAAAACTAATCTCTGGTGTATGTTAGTTTCAGCGGGGAATTTCACCAGTAAAAATAAATATTTGTTGTGAATGAATCCACAACCCTTTACAAATTACTCTTCAGTTGCATTTCTGATTGCATTGTTATAGGCAATAAACATTGCCAGACAGTAGACCTCTGATGCTTTTTAATCAAATAACAGAATCTTAAAAAGGTCACACTGTAACTTAGAAAAGCACTTTTCACTGGCTGTCCCAAAAGGAATGAAAGATCACAATATGAGTAATTCCCGAAGCAGAACTGCTATCCAAATATGAAAATCAAAAACACATTCTTTCAAAGCAGGACAGCATTGACAATGAGTTGGAAAAAGACAAATTTCTCCTGTGTCCTGAATAGCTGTCTTCCATTTTCTTTTCTATCTAGGTTTGTGAATTAAATTATTTGGAGGGGTTTGAGAAATCTTATCCTCATGTCAAGAAATGGAAGGAGCTATTGCACTACCAATCAGTTTAATGGAACAATTTGGCCCATACTATATGGAATTTATTTACTTTTGTCAGTAATTTCCCCCAGGATAGTTATAACTCCCTGACCATTCACTGCATGCAATTTAATCTGGGGGTAGAATCAAAGACAAGGCAGTACCTGCACTTGACCTGGAAGAGCTCAAGAGGAGCTGTTGGCAAGAATATACTTTTACTGGTGTGTGTGTTGCCCTCATCAGCCAGCTTCTGTATTTAAATACAATCTGTTACTTGACACTTAATTGTTCTTTGTCTTTATCATCAGAGCTCTGATTTTTCCAGGAATATAGACAGAGAAGAGAAGGTAGAAAACTCAGTGAAAGTGTTCAGCAATTTAATAGCTAGCAGAGAGTTAATGGAAGTATTTTAAAGCCTCATTTGCCACACCAGCAGCAATGCCTGCAATAGGGGGTGGGAGCAGTGGTGTCAAGGTGGAGAAAAACATTCGTGACTTTCCAAAAGTAAGGATTTTTCCATTAGTCTACTTTTTTAAAAAATCATGCATTTAAATAGTTAGTAGGTGTTGAGGGGTTGATAAAATAATCATCACTTCCCTGGTCCTACCATTTGCCCTTTTCCTCTTAAGGCTTTCAGTTCATTGTTTTGATGTTTACCTCCATACTTCTGGAGATCCTGCATACAGTGCTACTGTTGGATTAACATTAACTTAATTTCCTGTCAATATGCTGAAAATACTCAAGTGTTCTATCAATTGCATTCTAATGGAAAAAATAATCTCTAGGATAATAATATCTGCTGTGCAAATTCATGGGTTTCTAGAACCGCTATGTAACTCCACTTGGAGAATTCCTTTCTTTATCAGCTCAACCTTTCTTTTGGCTGATCCTTCATGGTAAATTCTCTATTTTGCACCTTTGATATTTATTTAAATCTTTCTCTTCCTTTTTTTTTTTTTTTTGTTTTTCAGCAATTGAACTCAGGACCTTGCTTTTGCTAAGCAGGCACTTAGGCCACTAAACTATCTCCCCATCCCGGATTTTGATATTTCAACATTTTGCTAGGTGTATCATTTAGTATCTTCCAACATCATCCTAAACATATTGGAAATATATTTTTAAACGTATTTCATAGGTTGAAATAATTATTCTCACCTCTACCATACCATTTGTTTTGGGTGAAAATGTTCTAGATTTTTAACGAATTATTTTAGAATTTTGAAAGCATTTTCAATTTCTATAAATTTCAGGAGCACTAAATGGAAGTGTGATGTTTTGAAGGTTAATCTTTGTATAATCATGTATTTCTTCTCTCTCCAAAAGCTTATATGATTTCTTTTACTCTGAAATTAATGCTGTCCTTTTGTGTGTTATAGTTTTATCCACTTTGTCAACATTACTTTGGGTCTATTCACTCTGGAAATGCATGCCTTTTATTCTTGGATGTTCTGTTAAATTTTTACTTTTGTGTGTGTGTTCTTTGATACTGTGTTTTAGGATCTCTGACATGGGTATGGCTAGTCTTGAACTTGTCCTCTCATTTCTTATTTTTCTTCATGAGCTTATCCATCAGACATCCTTTGACTTCAGATTTAGGTCCTCTTAATGATTGTATTTCTTAAAATTGTATTTATCAGAGGTTATTTTTAAGTTTGTTTATATCTGAGGATAAAATTATTTTTGTTATTTTTCTCCATATGAGCTATGAACTCTCTAAATTTTCTAACAGTTTTGCTTTGTTCCTTTTTAAATTGGATAATGTTCTCAAATGCCTCATATTTAAGAGAACAGCGCTTAAAAGAACATTTAAAACTCTATGAATGTGAGTTCCTTTAACTAATTTCAGGCTGAGGCTTTAAGAAACTGTCATCTTGTTCTTCTTTTCGGGGCTCTGGGTTACATTTTAAAGAAGGTGGGCTGGTGTGTGTGTGTGTGTGTGTGTGTGTGTGTGTGTATAACATATAGCTTTACTTTACATACCTCATTTTTATACTTTTTTGCTGGATGGTTAAGAGCAAGATAAAGCAAGACCTATATAACAAGAAATGTAACTTTTGTATCTGATAAGATCAGTCACGTTTCTTCAGGATTTATCCTGTAACCCTGTACTGTACTTTGTAGATCCTTTGTCAGTGCAGGCATGTGGATGAGTCATGGCCATTGCTTGACCAATTTGCTCTCTGTGAAAGCCTTTCTCTCCATGTGACTCTCCTTAGGCACACTTTACAATTTCCTTGGTCAGAAAATTTGGGATACAACTAATTTATATGAGAATTCACACACCTATAGTATTTAGATGCCAATGGGATACCCATATCTGACAGGACTAAACAGAAAAAGGGGATACCAAGGAAGGACCATTTTGTATTTGTATACACAGAACAGTTAACCTAGATATAGAGCTACTTTTGCTCAATTCAATGAGAAGAAAGATTTGTACTAATAGGGTTTGGACAGGATTATCCTGTCTGCTTCTTATACTATGGATAACCACTAAGAAAATAACAATGTACAATGTATTAATTATTGAAACTGTCCTATTAATCAGTTTTGAAACTGTAAAAAAAGATGTGAAATACAAGGCTCAATCTCACAAAAATAAAAAATAAATGAATTTAATCCTCTGACTTGTCAGGAGAATGACAGAGACAGACAGAGACAGCAGGCAGACAGACTGACAGACACTATCAAGACCATTGGCTCCAGTTTTTCAGCTGAGACCAGATCTAACGAGAGCCAGGCCTGAAAGTGAGGCTCAGCCTCTGTAATGAAACAGAGGCAGCTGCCGGAAAGATTTCTGATAATCTGTGCAGAAGGCAGTCAACAGAGCTAGGTATAAACTGCAGAATCATGAATGAACAAATTATGGCTATTTTAGGTCACAAAGGTCTGGAACAGGGAGTGTGCTGAATGGAAGAACAAAGGAATGCAAAGTAAAGATACATGGAATGGAAAATGGGAGAAAGTTTCACAGATTGAAAAACTTCTAGGAAAAAGGCTACTGAAATACTTCATGAAGAAAATGATTAAACCAGGAAAGCAACAGGAAAATAGAGTGAATAGAAGTATTTGTAAATTGGCATCAGCACAGATGAGTCACTGATTAGATTGAAAGGTAAATAGTGAACAAAAAAACTTGATGGTGCACAAGTTCCTGGCTTACTTAGTCAATTTGGTAGGATGGAGTCAAGATGGAATCCCAGGCTAAGTATTGTTATTCAGATTGGTTCCATTCAGAAGATGTTAAAATCTAGGAGCTTTTTTCATATTAGTATTTTCTGACTTAGTAGGCTGGACATAAAATCTTTGACTTCGGTGCTACAATGCCACACATGTTAGAGTGTCTGCTCAGTAACTCAGCTCTTACTTCCTAGGAGAGGAGTTTGGCCTGTATAGTATAGTACTGCTTCTCTAGGGGTGATGCAGAACCAGGGACAACAAACTGAAGGAAAGGGGGCCTGCCAGGTCAGGAGGATGACCTCTAGGGAAGCCACCCCACACTGGGGTTTGTGTTGCTGCTGTAAGAGCTAACAGAGCAACTTTGTCGAGTGGGCTGTAGTTTCCTTGCTTTAGGAAAAGAGATTCAGAGTAAAGTTGCATCAGAGTTCTGAGCATCTTTTACACAACAGGCACATCTTCTCACTCTCTGGACAAACAGTTCATTTCACCGTTGTCCTGACCCTGAAGCGGCACCGGAGAGGTGCTGGCCACAGATCTCCTAAGATTTGCTGTTTGAGAGCAGCTTGTGTTCCCAGTAGTGCCTCAATTCATGAGCTCAGTCTCTCCTTAATTCTGTTCACAAGCTGAACTGGACAAGAACCAAGTCAAATTTCCCATAAGGTCAACACTGAACCTTATCATTGAATTTGATTCAGTTCTTGTCCAACTCAATTTGTGATCAAAATTGTGGAAAAAATCAAGTTCAGGAGCCGAGATACCTGATTTAGTTTGTATGCGTTTCTGAATATTTTGGCAACTTGGGTTACCACATCAAAAACTGTAGGATGAACAAAAGCAAAAGGCAAAACCTTAGAATTTTAGAATTAAAAAAATATGCTAAGTCTGAATTTTGGCATGTGCAGGTTGCCCAAATTTTCTGGTAAGGATGACCAATGAGTTTCCTACTAGGCTTCTTGGTAGCTTTTAAAGCAGCACATAAGCTTTTCTACAACTTTGGGTCTTTGTTGACAAATCAGGCTACCCGGTAACACTAACATGATGTGTCAGAAGTAAAAATATAAGGCTTAATATATTACTGTACCAGTAGTAACTCCTTCTTGTTATTGGTATAAAATAACTGCCTTTTTTCATGATCTTTTCTATTTCTATATTAGCAAACATTGTAATGATGTTTCAAATTTTAAAAGTCTGTCAGCATATACTAATGACTTATGTTTGCCAAGATTACTGGAGGAAAATTGAATCCATCTGCATGGTCAAATAAAAAATGATAGATGAATAAATACAACATCTCCAAAAAGTAGGCACAGGGTAGAAAACCTTGGTCATTTCAAAGATGCACAGAGATCCATCTTTCCCTTGGCAAGATCACTTGTTTAAGTTTGATGTCTTAGGGGATTTTCCTCTACTCAGTCTGACAATAGAGCATGTGGTGCTGATACTGAGATGATTATGTTGGAAACATCTTGTGATCTTTCAGGAATGCCAAGTTATTTTCTCTGTCAACATATAATTTGATATTCTTATCCTCAGCCAAACGCGTAAAAGGGAACAGAAATATTTCTCTTTCTGGCTTCATCTAACAAACATAATTTCTTGCTATCAGATGAAGTAGCTAAAATAAAAGCTAGTTCTAATGATGTATTCTTGTGTTCCAATATTTATAATAGTTGGTCCACAATTAATTGAGGAAATAACAGTGTTTATTTCTTGAGCAGTTTCAATTTTCTGCAAATATCAACAATTTGTTATTTAAAATGTCTATCCATCCTGGTTTTGAAGCCATAACTTCTATTCACCCTAATTTCTTTTCCTTGCAGTATAAAATTAAGAATAACTTTGGAATTCCGGCAGCTTCTTGATGACCTATATGGCTAAGATTTTAGTTATAAATGAGACATGGTATTTATCTAAATTTGAATTTTAATGAATAAGAATGCAATTCATTTGTGAACACTTGAATAATAAGAGCTATCTTAACATTATTTCTGATTAATCCTCCCAATTATTTGTAAATATAGAAAATATGTTGCATCTACAATGTGCAGTGTAGCATAAATGGAATTTGCTCAGAGAAGCACTTCTGATTGATTTTTACTTTACGTGAATTGCTAGAACCAGCAGCTATCAGCAATTTTAAGATGTGGAAGGAAAGAAAGGAAAAACATTAAAATAAAAGAGAAGCAAGGGGAAAATGAGTTATATTCTTTCATCCAAGTTAGGGTGGAGATTAATGACGTGGGAACCACACATCATGAATATATAACAGGAACCAGGAAGGTCATAGGATCTTTGTGGTTATGCCTTTCTGGAGACAGAAAGTAAAAGATTTGGGAGCAATGAGGGGTTGTGGGAAGTGATGGTTCAGAAGAAAATTAACTATTCACTTATTTCTGAGAGCTCTGCATCCTTATCCTGTGCATGAGGATTCATCCTGGGAGCTCCAGCTGTGTAGTTTGCTAATCTATTCCACACAGACTTCAGTGAGGATCATATGCAATTAAAAAAATCTGTCTCTAAAACAAAATACCAATGGCACAAGAAATAATATTGAAAACTAACAAATGAGATTATAACAAATTAAAAAACAATCAGCACAGCAAGGGAAACAATCAACAGATGCAAAATATTTTGCTAGCTATTCCTCACATTCAAGACTAACATCTAGAGTATTTAAGTAACTCAAAAAATTAGACTATCCCCTAGGAAAAGAAATGACAGAATCAAAAATGGGCAACTGGAATGAACAGATACTTCTCAAAAGTAGTACAAATAGCCCATAAATTATGAAAAAAATGTTCAACACCACTGGCCATTTAGAAAAATGAAAATTAAAACAAAATTGAGATAACTATCATTAGGAAATCAAATAATAACAAATGCTGACAAAGATATGGGAAAATAACTCTTACATTATTGCTGTGAATGTCAACTAGTACAACTACTGTGAAAATCAATATGGAGAGTTCTCAAAAAAGTAAAGCTGGCAATTTCATTTGGCCCAGCCATTCCTTTACTAGGAAGGAAAGACCATGCCAGCCCTGCCACCCGGGGTGTGCTGAGAGGACAACTGAGGCTGGGTATGGTGGTGAGCACCTGTAATCCAAGCTCTTGGAAGGCTGTAAACAGGTGGATCACTATGAGTCCGATCTAGGAATGAGACCCTGAACACCCTGTAGACCCTTCCCCATCCCCAGAAAAAAGAGGAAAGAAAGAAAAATTAAAAGAAAAAGAAAATGGACTCAGAAGATTTGTTTCTAGTTTCTAATGCTTCACATTCTTTTTTTGTAATTCTTCATAACAAAAACATGAGGCAGTCAGGTCCAATATATATATATATATATATATATATATATATATATATATATATATATATATATATGAAATTGGATCTATCTTATCCTGATTGTCTCTTATTTTTGCACAACTCCTGGTAGAGATCAGTTACCAGTAAATAATGTTTTGTAGCTCCATTTTGGCCTTGGAGTTGACTAATCCTCCAAAATAATTAAGCTGGACTATTAACTTGGTTGGTCTGAGACCTGTTGGGTGAGCTAGTAAAGCACAGTTCTGCATGTGTTCGTGGCTCATGGAGACATGACCTTGGGCGTTCCATCTTGTCCTTGATCTTTTCTTCTCTAGCCTGTTCACCTGATCTGATTCTGGCCACCTGAACTGAGAAGCTTTGCCCCGCTGGCCCCTGCCACCATGATGCTCCTGCTTTGGAGCCGACAACTGTGGACAGAGTCCTTTGAAACTGTGAGTCAGAATTGAGCCTGTCTTCCTTTAAGTTGTGAATGTGAAGTTTTTGTCCTAGTGATGACAAAGCTGAGAAATATACCACCTTTCTTTCTAAGTAAACTTAAGACCTAAGAAAAGCCTTTCCTCCCTCCACTTATCCCACATATATGCTCCATGTGGAATTTTCTCTCTCCTTCCATTATATGCATGCTAATATATTTAATTGAATATCAATAAATAGCAATTACAATGTTTTCCCAGATTTAAATTAACTATAAAATCAGTAATAGTACATGAAACTCTACTGATATTTTAAAACCATTATTATTTAATCTGTATCATTGAAGTGCTCTCCTAAAATCAGTCTTCACTATTTAGATAGTTAAATAATTTGTATATTGTATTCATTTTGTCATTAGTTTTTATCTTAATACTTCTTGTATGTATCATTTATGAGTAAGTTTGTCCTCATAATTCTTTCTTCATACTATATTTTTGTGTCTGAAAAGATAAAATTCACATAATTTTCTTTTGAAATGCTCTTTAGGGACCTGGATTTTTTGTTATTCTTAATAAGTATATTCTTTAGGTTACACTTAAACTAGGACATATTGCAACAAAACAGATTCAAATAAGTAGGTTGGTAAACAATAAGGTAGATTAAACCATGTAATGACAGGCAATGCTGGAGAATTAGGACAACTGACAGGTTGAATTTGGAAAAAGAAAGAGTGTTTTGGAGATAAGTTGATATTCAGAAGATTAGTTTTGGATGGAAAAATGGAATTTGTCAGTTTGGAGAAGTTATTTCCAAACTTAGATGCTTAGAGCATCAGCCCAAGTAAGGCTTATTAACAGATACTTATTAAACAAACAGATACAATGACAGCAGCAAAATATCTATCAACTTACTGCCTTTTCTTCTCCAGTATTCAATTGTTTCTAAGAAACAGGTGCTCAGGTGGAAACTTTACTTTCCAGCTGTCTTGGGTCTAGTTGTAGTCACACGAGCAATCCTCATTAATGGAATATGACTAGCCATGAGGAGTGCTACTTTCATGCCAAGAAGTTTTACAACAGAAAGGTTCTCCCATTCCTTTTTCTGTAGAACTGATTCTGCTAAGCACAGCACTATGGGAAGGTGAATAAATATTGAATTCACAAGATGGACAGTCTGGTCTCCCAGATCTTTGGAGTCATAGATGTACTTCTTAAGTACAATTTATTAGAATGAGAAAATTTTGTCTTCATTTTATTTTGTTTCAGGTATTTTGGGGTTATAAAAGCTAACATTGCTAAATAATATAATAAATGGGGAAAAGTAAAAGGTGGAAACCTAGATAATAGTCACTGTGGCTAGTTCATACTGGCAGGAATGATATCGAGAATGTCTGGAGAGGCTATGCTAAGGTATTTTGAAAGTGAGATGTCTCCAAGACTCTGGAAAAACAGAACAAAGATATGGACAGTTGGAAAATTTAATTTATCCATATAAAAAGGGGGTAATAGCTGCTTTCTTCTAGCAGAGGGCTGATAATATCTTTCAAAACAGATTCTAGACTACACAGAAGCTTGGTACTGAAGAATGTGTGGGATAAGGACACTTGAGGGTTTTAAGTAGTTTAATTCTTAGATATGTTGGTCAGCTTTTCTGTCACTGGGACAAATTACTCGACACCTGTAACTTAAAGGAGGAAAGTTTATTTGGCTCACAGTTTCAGAGAGTTCTGCCTATGATCACCTGGCTTTGAGGCAGGAATCTTATGGGAAAAAGCTATGACAGAGCAAAGAGGCTTAGTTAATAGTGGCCAAGAAGCAGAGGAGGGGCTGGGGAGATAGTTCAGTGGTGTAAGCACCTGCCTGGCAAGCTAAAGGACCTGAATTAGATCCCTGGCATTGCATGCTGTGCCTCCCAGAAACAGGCATGGTGGTACATGCCTGTAATCCCAGGGCTTGAGAAGGCTGAGGCAGGAGGATCACTAGGAGTCTGACCTGCATATCAAGACCCTATATCTGATCAATCAATTAATTAATTATTTTTTAAAAAACAGAGGAGGGAAACGATACAAGATAGGAAGTGACTGAGAACTGAACACAGTACTCAAGGTTCCTCCTCCATGACCCATGCTGGAGCATCCAAAGGTGTTTTACTAATCCCCTGAACAATTTTCAAGCCAATCAAGTTGACACTTCCACTTAAATACCATGAGAGTTTAGGAAAGAAAACCAGATTATCTCCATATATAGTTAATTATTTATTAAGAGAGCAATGTGTAAAAGGGCCTGCCAGCTATAGATATCAGAGTCTATTTAGCTTCTGAGATTTCTTTAAAGAGTTTAAATGTGATCATGGCAAAGAGAAAAACAGTATTCCTTTAGGCTATTGGTATCAATAGTAATTTAGAACATTTTTTGTGAGAATTGATACACTTAGTGACCATGTCCTAATGTGTTATAGATCTCAGTTGTCCCAAAGAATTGAGTCATTTTATTGGTGATAAAAAATGAATTTTACTATAATTAATTAGATTTTATGAAGTCTCTGGTGCCTTAATGATAAAATTAAGCTTAACATCACAGGAGTCATTGGATCTCATGATAGGACTCTTCTATCTTATTCCTTCTCCAGGGAATCTTGAAGAGCCTTAGTCCAACCACTGACCTTGCTAGAGAGAAAGTATAACTACTGTGGAGACCATAACTTTGACATTTAGGACACTGTATTAAAGTCTGAATTCAAAATAAGTGTTATATTGTTTGAAACTTACATACCTATTACACATGACTTTGTTTCTTGGTTATCAAAGACAATTGCATAAGTAGGAAGTAATACTGAAGATAAGTTTAAAGAGACACAACAGAAGTTCACTAGAGCTATAATTCTGAGATCAAGGTAGTTACTATCTTTTTAAGTACAGAGACATTGTTTCCTATTGTACTTCTTGTACATAGAAATTAACAACTAAGATTTGAATGGGAAAATCACAAATGAGATAATTATACAGAGAAGACTAGGAAGTGACTAGTTCTATGCATGATGATTAACATGATAAACTGGCCTGTCAATTAAAACTTAAATGACATATCTATAGCAGTTGAGGTAAGACTGATTTGAATTTGTTATTTAGATTGTGTGGACCAAAAGATGTGTTTCCTTAAAATATTAAAAACATTAAAACAAAGGATGGTTGATGTTTTTAAGACTGAAAGATTGAATAGCAATACCAACAATGATATGGTAGGGTAATGCATGCCTAATATTCAAAGAAAGCACTAAATACTCTTGAATTCAGAGGAGGGAAGCTAGGATGTTTTATATGTGAAGAAAAAAAATATGCTAAAGTTATAGTTTAAGGAAGACTTTTGGTTAGGCCATAAAGAGAACTCTGTGTTCCACAGGAGGAAGCAGACGGGGAGAACAAAAGTAGGCTATTCTGAGACAATCTTACATAGCAATGAGAAAAGATGTTAAGAAGTTTTAGGGGAAGCAATGACAAAGAATAAGTGAAAGACAAATTGTGGAGAATCTTAATTATGAGTTTGGCGAGTTCAGATATTTTAAAGGCAATTAGAGATATTAAAGACTTTTGCAGCACAAATGTTCTTTGGGGAAGGCATATAGGCAATGGTATGCAAATGAAGAGGCAAAGTAAGGTAGTTACTATCTTTTTAAGTACAGAAACATTGTTTCCTATTGTACTTCCTGTACATAGAAATTAACAACTAAGACTCTTCCTGTGGAAGAGTCTGGAAGCAAGAAGACCTTGAAAAGACAAACTACCAGATGATACAGTAGCACTGTGAGAAATCACAAGATCAGAAGAGACAAATAGATGGGGGAGCCTAGGCTGGATAAATAAATAAATGTGATCAGATTAGATAAATAAATGGGGGAAATAACGCATATAGAACAAATACCAGAAGGTTAGAATCAGAAAATGACAAGTCTGAAATACAAAGATTCTTTCTGTGTTTAAAATTCAGTCAGACTTCTGCACCTTCTCATAGTCCCACCGTATTGTTCTTTGTAAGCCAGCCATAGTAAAGCATTTGGGAGGAGCTCTAAATTAATTTAACAAGAAAGCCACGCTCTTGACTTCTCTCAGTCTGACCACGTTTCTCATCCTCCACCAACCTGGAGATGATACCTGATCATCTTGGTCAGTCTTAAGCAAGGGCATTGTCAGGTTGGTGTAGCCAGAAGGTCTTCATTCCTGTAGTAGCTTTCCATTTCTTGACCTCTGTTCTCTTTGTTGTGTGGCTATAAGTTACCACTTGCCTATGCCATAGTCATGCTTGTGTGAGTGGAACCAGGGAAGAGCCCCTACCCTTCATAATGTTCCTGAATGAAGTCTTCCTTGTGCTTTCACGGGGAACATTACCAGCTACTGAAAGTTTCAGAGGCAAGATGAAGAGCAGACATACTCTGAGCAAACTGATGTGGGGATCATAAAGAATAGGTTGAATGGAATTAGGGACAGCTGATGGATAAACATTGTTCATAATGTATTTCAAGAGCCAAAGATTGAGGTCTTGGGAGGAACTTGAATAGCCTTAGTGTAGGAATATAAACAACAAAATAAATATGGGAGAAAACTCAGTATGCTAATGTCATGAGGAGATAAAAGAGAAAAGGTAAAACTTGTTCAGTGATCTTATTTGCATCTAGCACTCAAAAAACCTGCATTTGAACTAGTGGGGTGTAAACAAACAAACACCCTACTGTTCATGTCCTTCCATAATGTATGTTGAAACTCTCCATAGGCAAATACACAAACTATTGTATAATAATATGAACTTACAAGTCAGAGGTCTAGGCTCATACACTGTAGATGTTGATTAATAGATTTTGTTTTTTACTATAATAAGCTACTTCAGCTTATTATAATTGAGAATAAATTAAGACTCAAAATAATGGAAGATAAGTTAAATCTAATCTATAGAGGTAAATAATCACATTAAATTAAATGGCATATTTTAGGATTATTCAGAACCTTTCTACAAATCTATTATTAATGTAGCCCCAGTTACACAACATCTACTAATCATAGCAACACTGAGCCTGCCAAATTTCCTTGGGCAATATTAGGGTAAAAAGGTAGACCAACACAGTATAGAGAGCGCCATGAGATTTCCAGAGGGTCAAAGCAATGTGGAAAGTTAATGGGCGTTGTAATAGTATTGAGAAATGGTATCTGTGGGAGGTGTTTAGAATCATGAAGATGTGCCCTTTTAGATGGGTTGGTGCTAACAGAGGGGGTCTTGCAACAGTGGGCTTGCTTGTCTGCTTTTTCTCACATATGTCCACAGTAAAAAGGCCTTGTCATTACCCATATTTGGACTCCCTAGTCTTTAGAACTAGGAGAAATAAATAAATAATATATCTTTATTGCTGCGCAAAGGGACCTAAGTGTTCAGCTTAGTGGTCAGCTGAGGTTGCCCTGACAGGATGCAATAGATTAGGTGACTGAAGCAATATAAATGTGTTTTTTCACAGTGCCACAGGCTGGAAAACAGCAAGGTGCTTGGTAATTTGGTTTCTGGTGAGGGCTTTATTCTTGGTTTGCAGATGCCTGCTCTCTCCCTGTGTCCAAAGATGATTTTGCCTAGTGTGTAATAGAGAAGGAGGGAGGGAGGGGAAGAGAGAGGGAGAGAATGAGAGAGAGAAGAGGAGAGAGGGGAAGAGCAGAAGAGGGGAGGTGGACCAGAGGAGAGAAAAACAGTGATCTCTTTTTGTAAGGCCACTGTATCATCCTGAAGGCCTTTTCCTCCTGAAGATCCCATTAAGTCTTCACTCTGGGAGCTGAGCTTCTAAGTATGAATTTTGGAGGCAAATAAATGTTTATGCAAAATAGGGAGTGATCAAGCCTTTGGACTGGCCCCTTCCTGTACGCAGTGTACTTGGGTCATTTAGCAAGGAGGACGATGGAGATATGAATCACAGTTTCAAACTGCCCTCCCAAGCAAGTAAGAAGCAGAGGCTCTAATATCAGGAACTTGATCAGAATACAGTAAGACTTGTCCATAAGTTTCAGTGGGGACATGGGAGGAAGCTATATATGTAGCAATTTCCTGAGAAAAAAGTGAAGATGGAAACCTGTAAGGCCATCTAAGTATTAGTAAGAAGAGACTTGGCAAAGGGAATAAATGCAGACATAGGACAAGAGCTGAAACCAGGAAAACTCTTAAGAAAAGAAGTTCAAGTTTGTAATGTGAGAAACAACATGGCCAAATTAGGTTTGCAAAAAGTGGAAAACTTATACCTATGCTCAGGGCCACAAGAAAGCTTTTGTGGATATGCAGCCTGCTTATATACACAACCAAACATGCTCAACTTTTACAATGTCAACTGCCATAAATCTACTGAAAAGCAAAAAAGCAAGCCAAACTCTTAAACAGGTCTGTAATACAGGGTTAGAATAAATAAATACTCAAGAACAGGCAAGCTAGACTGAATGGATGTAACGTAGAATTTTCCTAAGGGAAGAGAATCACAAAGCTTTAAGCTAATTCCAAATGGAAATGTAGTAGGAACATTTTCCATCTCATCTTGGACCTAACTCAGTGAGCTTGCAAGTACAAAATTCAGTGTTTGAACAGAAGGAATCATTGACCAGTTTTCTTGGAGAGGTCTTTGTAGCTGTTAGAGAAATTTTCAAGTCATATAAACAAAGGCCAGATTTTGTCCAGTCTCATGGTAGCAATCATTGTAGAAATGCATGCATTCTCTTTGTGAACAGCTGGCTTACTCTTTGCTGTTTTTTTTCTGGGCACATAGTCCAGGTTGATTAATTTTTTTGTTACGGGACGTAGCAATCTATTGCCTTTTATATCTGTACCTCTTACCCCCACTTTCTCCTTTTAACTTCGGCCTCTTTGTTTGGGGTTATTATTTAATAATATGGAGAATGCAGGTAATTAGTATGTGGATCAGACACTGAGGGAGGTGGCAGAAATGAGAAATTCAGGGGTGGCAAGCTGTGATAATTTCATTGCAGGCTTTGCTTCAGTGGGGCCTTTGGATTCCAAAGACATAATGAGACAGTAGGGGTCTGCAATTTCACTGACTGAGGGTTTCTCTGTGATGTGCCAGGCTAAGTGGATTAGGTTTGCGATTCATCATTTTATTAGTAACATTTTATCAGAGTAAATTAGTGCCCGGGCACATGGATCCCTGGGTTAAATCGATGAGTTCACCTGGAATGCTCTGGCATCTCTAATCAGCAGTACTTTTCCACAGAGTTCTAATTTAGTTGAATAATATTGTCTTCCTGTTAACTTCTCCTTCCTTGAACTCCCCTTCTCCCAGTTGCATTAGAAACTGGCATAGTTTTTAATACAGAGGCAAATACAAAGTAAACTAAGCCAACTAAATGTAAAGTGCAGTGATTGCTGTTTCTCTTCACAGGGACATAGGCATAATTACTACATTTTTCCCCCTGTGGTAAAGTCCCCAGTTAATAATGCAGCTTGAAACTGGAATTGAGCAGTGGAAAGCTTTTTCGGACTAGCTGTACAAGATGCAAAAAGAAAAAAAAATTTTCAGAGAGTTTTATTAAGTCAACGAATGTATTAGCTTTGTCGATAAGAATCTGTAAACTGCCACAGAGTGCTCAGTGCTGTGCAAGTGTTCTTCCAGTTGAAATACTATTTGGATTGGTTTGGGAGCACTCTGAAGTAAACTTCCTCCTTGGAGACTATGGCTACTGTTCTGCTAGGAAGACTGGGAGAAAATTCGTGCCTTTTCACTTCAATTGAAGAGCAGCATGTGCTTTGCAGTTCCCTGCTTAGCCCAAGGTTGTGTATGTAAGAACATAAAAGAAGAAAGGCCAGGATTGAAGGATGGGAGCAGATGGAAAGACTAGAAGACAATTAATTATATGAAAGCAAACATACCTTCCAGGAGATTCACTCAGTCAGGTAACCCTAGCTGCACAGAAAGGTAACTGAATCTGAATTTTTTGCTTTTCCAAGTCAGGGACCTCAGAGACATGGCCTAGTGAAACAGCAGCAGCTGATATTGAGGATTTAGCTCAGTGAATCTTATTATCAAATACAACATACATGTAATACATATAATTGCTGAGTTTTCATAAAGAAAATATATCTGTTAATCTATTATACAGACCAAAATATGAAAAGTATTTAACAATAAATGAATAATTATTGGAGAGAAGAGACAACATGTAGAATGGGAGAAAATTTTGCAGACTACGTACCTACAAACAAATTAACATCCAGAATGCATAAAGAACTTGGAAGTTGTGTAGCAAAAAAACAAAACCCCTAAATAACCTGTTTTAAAAATAGATAATAAACCTAGATATTTCTCAAAAGAAAACATACAAATGACCAACATTTATATGAAAAAATGCCCAGCACCTCTTATTAGTAAAATGCAAACCAAAACCACAAGGACTAATCTTCTCACTCCAGTGAGAATCTTGAGAGAAAGAAAGAAAGAAAGAAAGAAAGAAAGAAAGAAAGAAAGAAAGAAAGAAAGAAAGAAAAAAGGAAATAAAGAAAGAAAGAAAGAAAGAAAGAAAGAAAGAAAGAAAGAAAGAAAGAAAGAAAGAAAGAAAGAAAGAAAATGTAACACAGCCTGGCAAGGATGTGAAGGAGAAGAAACCACTGCAGACTACTGGAGGGGATGTAAACCAGAAGAGGCATTGTAGAAGTCTGTATGGAGGCCTCTCAAATAATTAAAAATAGAATTAGAACTATGACCCAGCAATGCTACTGTAGGGCGTGTATCAAAAACAAATGAAAGCAGTACCTGGGAGAGACACAGGCACTTTAAATTTTATTGGGTGTTTCACAATAACTAAGAAATAAAAGTAACAGTCATGAACTGAAAAGAGGAAAAACAAAATGTGGTGTGGATAGCAAATGGAATATTTAGCCACATAAGGGTGAAATCCTGTCATGTATGACAGCATAGATGGAGCTGGGAATCGGAGTTAGGTGAACTAATCCAGATAGCAAAAAATAAATAAGGTATGAGTTTTCTTTTAGGTAAAATCTAAAAGGTTGATCTCATAGATGTTGAGAGTACAGTGGTGGCTTTCTGAGGTGGGGGAGAATGAAAGAAAGGGTGAGAAAAGTTGATCAGTTCACACTGAGTTATGTTAGAGTAAGAAGCTGGGGAGGTATTGCACACAGGGTTAACTATAGATAACAATTCTGTGTGGTATATTTCAAAAACAGTCATAAAGACCCAGTAAATGTTTGATGAGCTATGTGTATTTAACTTGATTTAAACATTTATATATTGTACATGTCTACTGAAACATGGTACACTATAATATGTACAATTTTTTCTTTATGAATCATTTCAAGTAAATAGTACAAATATCCTTACAATATCCCTACATGTTTCCTATTATGAGATAAGAAATTGAGGTTTAGAGAGGCTGAATAATTTATCTAAGATCACACATTCTGAGAGTGTTGGACCTGAGATCTGAATCCAGGGGGCCATGAACTCACCACTCTATGGCATTTATATCTCATTATTCTTGTATGAAAGGAAAATAATTGGAAAAAGAAGCCCTTCTAATGGATAAAAAAGCAACATGTGGGCTAGAATTATGATATAGGGAGACAACTCGGTGGTCTAAGTGCCTGGTTGGTAAGCGCACCCTCATTTGATCCCTGGTACCACATGCTGTATGAGCCTCAGAATCTGGGGTGCTCCATGCCAGCCACTGAAACCGGGCATGGCAGTGCACACCTGTAATCCCAGTGCTGGGGAGGCTGAGACAGGAGGATCACTACAAGCCTGAGCTGTGTAGCAAGACCCTGCATTAACTAACTAAAAGATTTCTTTTTAAAAAAGAATTGGATATATATCCAATACACCTAGTTCCTAGATTTGCAGAGAATGCTTTTTTGGAGAATGCAGCAGACATGTGTGTATACCATCTTGAGTGACTGGTTGATTGCCTTTGGGAAGACACTTGCTATTTTATGATTGGATGGTGTCACTCAAATGGCTTTCAAAGTAGCTACATCTTCTTACAGTTGTAGTTGAAACAAACTCTGCTCTAACAAACACTTGTGCTTATGTGTCCATGCTGTCATGTTGTATGCCACGAATAAATAATTTGTGTCTGGGTATACATGTATAGTCTTTAAATATATTCTGAAATATATATTCTGATTCCTTGTACCTTAGAGGTGTGTGTCCTGCCCTCATTTAGTTTCCTTTAAGAATAACCACTATTCTAAATTTTAATGCCACAGAACAGTTTTGAATATTTTATAAATGAATAGAATCATTTTATGTTTACTTTTGTGTAGTTTTTTAATTTTTTTTTTATTTTTCTGAGTTTAATTCACCTTGCATGCAACAGTTCATTTTTCACTATGGTCAGTGTACTATACATGCTTATGCAGCAATTCCTTTCTTTCATTTTGGTGGACATTCGAGTTGTTTCTATCAAATATTGATAGAAATTGCTGCTGTGGACATTCTTGATATTTATGTACACATATGTCTACATAGAGGCACATCTATATGGATCAAGTTTCCACTTCTCCTTTTCTTCCCTTCTTCCTTTCCTTTCATCCTTGCTTTTCTCTAGCTGTTTTCTTTACTTTGAGTTTTTGTTGTTTGTTTGTTCTGTTTTGTTGGACTGAAGATGGAATTCAGGACCATGCTCTTGCCAGGCAGGTGCTTACGACACTGAGGCACCTCCCTGGAACTCTAGCTGTTTTCTTATTGCAATGATGTGTTCTGTGATACAGTTTGAGCAGGTCTGATGATAAATAAAATCTGTTTCTTTTTTCTGACCTTGTTATTTGGAGGACAGGCTCTCAGTTACCAGGATCTTTTTTAATGAGTCTCATTCTCAGTTGCCTCTTCACTTCTCAATTCCAATTTCATAGGCATTAGAATTTTTCACGATGTCTCGTAGTTTGGTTACCTGCACTTTCTATGTTTCATCCTCTTAATCTCTGTGGTTCCATCTGACCCATCTTCCTGGCCAGTGAATCTTCTCTTTTTCTACATATAGTCTGCTATCAATTCCGAGTAATTTTTTATTTTATTGCAATCTTAAGTTCACTTTATTTCTGGAATTACAGTTTCATTTTTAAAAAATGCATTGCAGCTCTTTTGTGAAATCTGCAGTTTCTTTTCTGCCCGTCTCAGGTCATTAGATCACTGTGAGTGTGTTTCCTCCCCCAGCACGTTGTGTCATTCTCTGTTCCTTTGGTGCTCTGAGCATAGCAGCTAATGTTCTGACT
Organism: Ctenomys sociabilis; assembly: GCA_004027165.1. Lineage (NCBI taxonomy): Eukaryota > Metazoa > Chordata > Mammalia > Rodentia > Ctenomyidae > Ctenomys > Ctenomys sociabilis. The sequence continues at coordinate 58,849 of PVKA01008317.1, forward strand.
AAATTCTTGAAGTGGGAAGTGGGTATAAAACATGAGAGAGTATTTGGAGGTTGATATTGACTTTAGAGAGGGTTTAAGGTTATTTTTCTTTTCTGAAAGGTAGTTATAGGTGGACATGCTCATTTCCAAATTGCCTTTATCCTCTGAGGGCAGCTTTCAGTTGATCAACTGAAAACTTTGAGGAATTTTTTTTAATGTTCCTTTCTTTATGAATTGTTTTGATTGGATTTTCCAATTATTTTGTCTTTTGATTTCTATGTTGACCTAGATTCATTCCCATCCATGTGTGGAAAATATCTCCAAACAATAAGGTACAGAGAATGGCAGGCTGCCCTTCTAGATTACTCTTTTCTTCAGAGGTTAGTCCTTTTTGTGCAAACTGCTTTAATAATTCCTCAATCCCAGTTCTTTTTCCTAGCCCATTAGACAACCAAAAGCTCTGGGACACATTTTTCATCTTAGCTGCCCTATCATGTTATTGGCATCAGTCCTGCAGAGAAAAAAAAAAAAGGCCTATTTTGGGCTAGTCTCAGTATTTAGGTGTCTTAGTCACCCTCTAATGCTTTTATTTAGCTGTTTTGAATTTCACCCACTTTTTTCAATTATTTTGGAAAGAATATTTTGTACGATAACAGATACTCCATTATAGACAGAAGTAGAAGTCTAGGCTAAAATTTCTTTCTTTAGCTGATTAACATGAACACTGAAAAATTGCTAAGCTTGAAGAGCTCAAGTTTTCTCCTTTCTAAAATGAATTCAATACAAATTTCTTTGCTGTTAGCATGAATACATAAAAAATACCGGGCGTGGTGGCGCATGCCTGTAATCCCAGCACTCGGGAGGCTGAGGCAGGAGGATTGTTGTGAGTTCGAGACCAGCCTGAGCTACAAAGTGAGCTTAAGGCCAGCCTGAACTGCACAGTGAGACCCTGTCTCAAAAAAAGACAAAAAAAAAAAAAAAAGAATACATAAAAAATCACACTGAACAGTGTGGTATGGGTCTTAACATGTAATAAATCAAAAACTTTCATTTTATTTTTACTACTAATAAGATTAATAAAATGACATTTCATCTTATGCTCTTTGTCTCTACAGGATTAAAATAATCTCTTAGATGGTGGATTTAGTACAGTGTCAAGGAAGCCTTATGCTAATTAGCATTTCCCAAGTAGGTAGTGGCTGGTGGAGATTCAAGGTGAAGTAAAGTTTAGTCCAACTGGGAACTAGAAAGAGATTGAATTTGTAAAGGGAATCACATGTACCAAGCAGCAGAAAGATAAAGGATGCCAAAAGCCAAAGAACAAGCAGGATCAGACATCTGAGCATCAAGGAAACAGTTCTGACACCTGTAGACAGACTGCCTCTGTTTGTGCTACTGTGAAAACATACATGAGACTTGATAATTTATAAATAATTGAAAAATATTGCTCACTTTCTGGAGGCTAGGAGGTCCAAATTCAAGGCACCAGCAGATTCAGTGTTTGGAGAGGGCTTATTCCTTGTGAGACAGTGCTTGAGGAACCCTCACAGTTCCACGAGTGATTCTTTGCAATCACTGCTAAAAATCCATTCATCTCGTTCTAAGGTGGAACCCTCATGGTTTCACCCACTTCCCCACGGATTATGTTTCAACATGAATTTCAGAGGGATGTGTGTGGATAGTGCACAGCACAGACGTAGCAAATGAGAGAGACTCTTGCATCTCTAGACTGTTTTGTCTTACTTCTTTGTGTGGAGGGTCATGGTTCCAGAGGCATATTCACAGAAGGAAACTAGAGCTCTGAGGTGGACAGTGAGACAGACCAGGTGCTGGCTAAGCACATGTGATCGGGATATCCACTTTAAGGCCTACTAATATTATATATAAGTGATAGGACTTGACTTTTTGCTCTTATTTGTAGCTTTCTATACATAAACATGGCAAATCATTGAATAAATCATTGAACAATTTATTGATTGTGTATTATGTGTTAAATCCCTATGCTTAGAAATACTTAAAGTCCTAATCCTTAGTTTAGAAGTCTTACGTGTCTTTGTACCATTTCTTCCTAATATGTAAAAGGTAGATAGGGACTGGGGAGATGACTCAGTGGAATAAACACTTCACTGGCAAGTACAAGGGCCTGAGTTCAATCCCTGATTCTGGAAATAGAAAAAGAAAAGGAAGATGATGTTAATGTGTATGCTGTGGGGTACCTGTGTAAAAAAAATATATATCTATAAAGTGCTTAGTTTGGTGTTTAATGTACCATAAATGCTATATTTTAGGAACCTATGGTTGTAGAGCAAAGTTATTTCAAAACTAAAGGCAGAAAGCAGCATGTACTGTCTCACAGTTTTTGTGGGTTATGGTTTCAGAAGTGACTTAAGCCAGTGGTTCTTGGTGAGGCTATGTCATGAGGCTATGTCATGAGTCTGCAGCCAACATGATGATCAGGGCTGTAATTATTTCAGGCTCAACCTGTGGGATATGCTTCCAAGGCGACTCACATGGCTCCTGGCAGGGTTTCCTTCTGACCTCTTAGATTCTCCTCAGAGTTGCCTTATAACCTGGCAGCTTACTTCCCCCTGAGCAATACAGTCCAAGAGAGTGAGGGGGACAGCAAATATGAGACAGGTGACATTATGTTGAAATGGCCTAGTCCCATCACTTGTACAATGTTCTTGTTACTAGATATCAATCACAAAGTCCAGTTTACACTCAGAAGTAGGAGATTATATGAAGTATTAATATCACAAGGTGGCTGTCACCTTGCATATTTTTAAGCCTTTTACCATTTAATATGAAATGATCTGTGTGTTAGCAAGGAAAAGCATATGTAATACATTTCTCTAGTGTAATTAGTCAGAAGCTTGTATCAGATTTTCAGATGCTGTCTCTCTTACCCAAGTTCCTGGGCTGGGGAGATTGGGATCCCATGAGGTGACCACAGAAGCTGGTGGTACCATGCATCTGAGTCCATCTTGTCAGATCTGAGACACTCAGTTACTATAACTATGGTCTTTCTGCAGCAGAGACCCTTTCACTCAGGACCTATATTGGTTAATGCCAGGGCCATACCTCCAGATTGGATTTAAATACTGGCTGTAACACTTATCAGCCAAGATCCCTTAGAAAAATTATCTACCCACATTGTATCTCATTTTCCTCAACTGTAAAATGGGAATAGATGTAGCACCTATGTATATAGTTGCTGTGGCAATAAAAGGGAAAATGTCATGTAAAGCACTTCAGAGAAGTTCCTGTCCACTACAAGAATTCAACAAATGCTGGCTTTTAGAGAATATTTTTAGAGAAATACTTCTCTAATCATATAGGAAGAAAGTGCATTAGCAGGTCATGCACTGCTCATTGTGGGCACTGTTATGGCTCAGATACAAAATGTTCCCCTGAGTCTATTCATCAGAGGAGGATCTTGGTCTTAGCAGGCAAGTCATGGGAGTGCAATTGGGATGGTTTATTCTGTGCCAAGCTCTTTTTTTCCCTGTCTGCATCCTGGCCACCATATGGTGAACAGCTTGCCTCTGTCTAACCTTGGCTGTTTAACCATGGACTGAAGCCTCTGAAACCAAAATAAACTTTATACTGCAATGTCAGGTATTATGTCCCAGTGATAGGAGCACTAATGCAGGGTTAATAACACAGTTTTCAGTTTCTGGGTACTTAGACTACACTCAGAGTCACATAGCCACATCTGTCTACAGGGAGGAAGTAGCAATCTTTCAGCTAGTATCACTACCTTTGACTTTCTGAGATTCAACAGCACTCCAGAAATTAATTTTCTCAGATATTAAAAATACCTGCAACAGACACGCCACTCAACACAGGTTGGGTGCTTCTGTATTTCTCCATTTTATTCCCATTTACAATTAAGTAGAAGTGAAAAGACTTTAGCGCATAAAATGCAAATGGTGATGGAAAGCAACACCTGCTGAATGAATGGTTCCAGTGGCCTCCTACATCCCAGAGGAGGAAGTGATTTCATGGTGAGGCACTCTGGAAAGTGGCAGGCAATTACCAAGGGAATTCAGTCTGTGGAACCAGATGGAAAAGACAGTTTAGGGTCGGGTCCAATTTTCTCTCAATGACTTGAAAGCCTAAGGTGAGTGAAATCAGGCTTTTTATCTGAAGGGTTCTAACAAAAAAGAAAATGTTCTGACAAAAATTCTGTCCCTATACTTTAAATCTTCAGCCACATCTTTGTTTCCTATTGGTTAAAATAGTGTTAACTAGACCTATTTTCTCATGCTGCCAACCTAAAATTCAGTAACATCTATGTCTTCACAGAGCTTTCAGCTCCACAGAGGCAAGTTCTTGACAAGTAAAATGAAATTCATCCTTTGAATGATCCTATGAATTAACAAGGAAAGTAAATTATCCTTTTGTTGGTAACCTCGTTACATTTTCATTAGAAATTATTCTGCTTTGAAAATAGCTAACCCACTATATTAGAGGAGAGAATACATTAAATATGGAAGTGTATTTTATAATCATGTCACTTAAAGATTTGATATCATTAGAATGTTAACTTTTCCCTTTAACTTATTAAGCATTGAATGAGGAAAAAGTCAGAAAGTTAGAAATACTTTTGTTTGTGAAGAACCATTACAGAGAAGAGTAGGATAGCTTCTGCAATTTGAACTGAAAAATTTGAAAGGGACAGTGTAACTAAAGCTTGTAACCCAATAATAAAGGCCTTTCACAGTATAAAATGTTTAAAAGTTAGAGAATTTAATTATAATTTGTAGCATCCTAAAAGATTCTGAATTCTTTATTGTGTGTTTTTTTTTTTCAAACACAATAGTTCTTAATTCAGCTGTCTTTAAGGAGATGCAAAATCTATTGTACATTTGTTTCAATAAGTTTTTTGAAAACCTGCCCTCCCTTCCCTTCCCCTCCCCTCCCCTCCACTCCCCTCCCCTCTTCTACTCTCCTGTCCAACCAAGGGCTTGTACTTCACACATAAAATGTTTAAACATTTTAGTGCTTTCTTTAGGTTACGCTTTCAAGAACTTAGACACAACTTGCATAAACCACATTTGAAATCAATGAGTGCTTGGGATATAATTTGGAGTAAGTATGTTTATTCCTGGAACAGTAACTCTGCCCAAGAGGATGGAATATGCCACAGATATAAGCTGAGGAAGGTCTTTCACTGGAGCAGAGAGGATCATTTCAGCCCAAGTCACCCAGCTAGAAATGGACAGGGAGCCACCCTGTCATTTACAAATAGCTTCAGGAAAAGTAAATGCTATGTCCTCAGGCTGAAACAGTCTTCATCATTATGTCTTTTCCCTTTCAGCATGTACTGTAACATAATATTAAAAATAAAGTGTTTTTTTATTTTAGTACATTTTCACTTTCTTTATATTCTTGACAAACTTTGATAACTATGTAAACAGTACATTGATAGATATATTAAAGTTTATTTAATCAACCTTCTACTGTTGAACAGCTGTGTTCTGCTTCCCTATTGGTTACTTGCTTTCTTTTGCCTGGCTTGTTTGCTGTTATATATACTGTGAAGAATGTGTACCTGCATGTTATTCAAGTTCTCATCTGAATGTGGTTGTACCTATATTTATCCCTGGTATAGCAACAATTTGAGAGGTAGAGTTTAAATGTGCAGTGCATCTTCCTTTCTTACTAACTGCAATATCTTTTTCTATTTTCAATTTATTTAGAGTCAATTCAATTAAATTCTTAATATTGTGCCTATGTGTGGAAATGCTGTGGCCTCTCCTAAAACTCTGAGATAAGGGCAATTAGATTAACTTCTTAGAATTAAACTAATGAAATCTATAAACACAACTGAGATATTTACTGATGCCTAGTACACGCCAAATGAAATGGTAAGCACTGGGAACTGAAGAATGGATAAAACAGACACAGTCCTTCTTTTCATAGATGATGTAATTAATCACCTGGGAAAGTAATTACAGAGGTTATTTGCTAATGATTAAGACTAACATTTGAGATGATTCAGTTACTAATGATTAAGAGGAGCATTTGAGACAACTCAAAGTTAAATCAGGAAAAGCTGGTTATAATGTTAGAGAGTAAGGATATGAATGGATGAATTAATTAGAAGCTGGAGAACCAAATTGATTATATTGCACTCAGTTAGAAAATCAGATACATAGGGCATAGAGTCGAGATTCCTGAAAGATGAAAATCAGTCTGTGTCTGATGCCCAGTTATGTGGGGGAGAGACTTAACTGCTGCATGGATTCTGCAGTCTGGTCCTTTAAAAATAGAAACCTCAGTTTGGACCATGGAACTCTAGCCTTTTGTTCTGATCACGTGGTGCTGATATTTCCATAATAGGCTGGCTGACCACAACATTCACTTTGGGTATGTTTCAGGCACACCAGGATCATCTGAGGAAACTTCAAATGGACATCGCCTGCTCATTGCCTGGGTCCTGCCACAGTAGAATCTTTGATGTCAGCTGGGTCAGCCATGTAAGTTTAAAAAACTTCCTCATAATTTTTTAAAAAGGTTTTGATCAGCTCTATTAGATAAGTTATGAATGAAATTAAATAGTTTGGAACTAAAATTTTTTAAAAATTAAAGTGAACAAAATAGAAAATTCTAACATGTTGCACATGAACAGAATGGTAGTCACGTGAATGACTTTCATAAAACCATTGTTTTTTTGCCTTTGTTCCAAATGTGACTCTTGTCTATTCAGTTATCCAAGTAGTTAATCAAAAGCCCTCAAACCAGTTTTGTGTTGTGAATGATTTATGAATTAATAGGACACTGATTTTCCAAATTGGATGTACATGGATATCAACTAGAATATTTCTTAAAAATTCAAATTTCTATCTGTTCTGAGTTTGGGAACTAAGACTGAAAGATCTTATCACAAAGAGGAACTCAGGGGCTGGCAGAATAGCTCAGTGGATTAAAGTGCCTGCAAGGAGGCACAGGGGCTGGGAGTTTGGTCCCTGGACCTGCTGAGATGATAACTGAGACTGGGCGTGGTATCACACACCTGTAATCCCAGCTCTTGCGAGGCTGTAAACAGGAGTCCAATCTCATAGTGAGACCGTGAACACCCTGTAGACCCTTCCCTAAAATACAAAAAAAAAAAAAAAAAAAAGAGGAACTCAGATGAGGTTCTCCTGTGAAGGACTTGGATGTCTGTCCCAACCACACTTATTTGTCCTGGGTATACAAATAGAAATCATGAAAGGACCCTGGCAGCTATAGAATTTCTCAAGGAACCTGGCATATCATACTAAAGGGAGAAAGGATAACACAATGTAAAGCGGCTTTTTTTCAGGACAATGCAAAATTAGCATTATGTTGTTTCATTTATTTATGTAAACAGCAATCTAGGAGTTTACCAGAATATGTAAACTCTCACGAATATGATTTCTCACAAAGGACATCTACGTTGTTAATGATAAACTAAATGATAAACTAAATGAAACTGATACAGAATAAAAATTTTCCTAGGTTGAACGAATTATTTTCTGAGATGATTAAGTTGCCATGGGAACCTACAGTCTCACATTTGAATGTCTAATGATGTCGTTTTTTTTTTTATGAAAATCAAAGCTAACTAGAAATCAGTGCATGCCATTTTCGTGGTGATAACTTCTTAAGAAAACTAATAAATTATCTAATTGTGCATACTTATTTAAAGAAAAAATTTTGGTAAAACTCCAAATTTGCAAGTCAGTTTTGGTTTTGAAAGTTGAAACTAAAATATGAAGTTATATTTGTTTACTTGAATGTTTTTGCCTAATAATGTACATTTTGCTGTATATAATCTTTTATTTATTTATTTTTTGGCAGAACTGGGGATTGAACTCAGGCCCTTGCACTTGCCAGGGAAGCACTTTTTCCACTGAGCCATCTCCCTGACCCCTATGTAATCCTTTAAAGGAGGATAATATCTAAAATACTTAATGTGATTCATTGGAGTGGATGCTGACAACAGTCTTACAGGACCTTGTGCTGGGACTAGACGTGAATTGTTTCTTTTGAATTTAGAGTTCTTGGACACCTGGGTGGGATGGAGACACATTTTAGAGCACATTTCAACAGTAGATACCTTCCAAGTGGCTTAAAAGTATTTCAGTATTTAATGCATGTACACTGAACGTGTACCTTCTGGCTTCTAGCATTGCTTCAAAGGAACTTGAGCCTTTGATTTCAGGTTTATGCTTGTGCTAGTGAGGCAGCAATTAGGTGGTGCTATGAAAGACTTGGGTACTGACTAGAATGAGAAAATACAGGACTGCATGCTAAGGAAAGTGATTTCACAATGAACTGAGGGACTGGGTGCATGAGAAAAAAGGATGATTGTTGTATGTCATGGGTTCGATGAGAAGACCTGATGAATATAGCTTCAGGGGTCTCACTGAGATTATTCCCTCTCAAAGTGATCCCAGAGCCTGAGAAGCATCTCACATTTATTGAGGGCTAAAGACAGGCTAAGGACTGCATAATTACTTAAGTGAACACAAACTATTATCTGTGTTGACTTCCACCATTTGCCTAATACTAGATCCACACAAATGCTGGCTGATAACATCCCAAGCAAGGATCAAAGAATGGTTGCCAGCAGAAGTTGTTATCTGCAGCCTTGAATCCCAGCTTGCTGGGACTTCCAAGTGAGAGACAGCAGCTCTCCTTGGGCTCTGTCTATTGCTCCCTGCACTCTTGGGGCATTAGGCTTCTGCCTCATATATATATATATATTTGTATAGATTATGTCTTCATTAATACACCATTGGTACACTTATAAAATCATACACAGATTCAAGTTATTTATATAAAAATATGTAAATATATGCCTGCATAGGCAAAAAGTTGGAGTCATCAACCTGTTGTAGGCAGCTGAGTTAAATAGAAATATTCTAGGCAATCAGTCAGGTCCAGGTGCTCAAGGAGGCAAGATGGCAGACAAGGTGACTTTGCAACTTGGAAAAGACAGACACTCCCTAGGGCCACACCTCAAGACTAAGACAAAAGAGGAAACACAGCTATAGACTTCCCTAGGGATGGGCACCAGAGATTGATATTCTAAATAGGTATCAATCATCTTGAAAGAGCTCTGTTGAGTCACTAGCCCAACCCCCAACAGGCATGCCCGATTGCTACAGGACTCACTTCCTCATTTGGTACTGGATTTAATCAATTTTACCTGGGCAATGGTGCTTGTAATCTCATTGGTTAACCATGGTTCTGTCCACCTCTTGTCCACCTAAGCGAGTTTTCAGGTCTTTACCACCTTAGACCTGCCTTGCCACATGGTTTTCCTCTATAAAAGTCCCTGGAAGAGACTGCTTCTGGGGGAACTACCCATTCGGGGCCCCCCTCCTGTCCCTCTCTTGGACAGGAGCTTTCTTTCTCTCAGTAAATCTATTCTGCTTGTTAGGTCTGAGAAGCCCACTGCGTGAAGAAAGACTCCAAGAGACATCCTCTCATGCAAAAGCAAGGGGATTTTATTTTGGAAGCTGTGCTGGCACAGGGTCACCAGGCAACTGGGCCTTGGCGACCCCGAGCCTTAGATCTCTCAGGATTATATAGCACTTTTGGGCAGGAAAGCGGCAAGTGGGGTATACAGAAGCCAATTGCTTATGTTAGCTGGGCGGACATTTGAAAGGATAGGACAGTTTATATTGTCCTTTACAATAATTGGATGGTGCAGGAATCAGGGAGGGTAATTCTCGGAAGGGTCCTGGTGCTCCGGGAACTGGCTGTTTTAGCTGAGCTATCTAGGACACCTGCTACTGGGAGGCATGTAGGGACTCATCCCCAGGACATCCGCAGCTGGGAGGCAAGCAGGGACTTTTCTCCATCTGCAGATGTAGTAATTTTAAAAACATTCTGTTGACCTTTTAAGATGGAGTCTGTTTGGCTCGGACCTTACACTGCTTATAACCTCTGTTTGTTCCTAAAATTCATTCTTTGGTTTTAGAGAACATGAGCTCGCACAGGCCAGGTCCAGAGATCATTTTTTCCTATGTCATTTGGAGGTTCCCTATATCATTTGGCGGTTACCCCACCCACCCGAGATCAGTTTTTCTCCCTGTATCAAACCCATTGGTCAGTACAAGTTGGATGCTTTCCTTGGCAGTTCTTTCCTTCCGCTTTATAAACTGCAATTCATGAATTGTTGACATATAAAACTATACACTCAGCCCTGAGCCATAGGCCACATAATGATCATGCTGTAGGACTTAGTGATAAATTTGCTTTTAAAACGTTTTTTCTTTTCAGTTCTTGCATATGTATTCTGGTCTCGTCTACAGCCTCTGATGACGGCAAGCAGGGTGTACAGATCACTGCGTGCTATAAACTGGAGGTATAAAAAGAAATGTTCAGAAGAGGATTGAATTCTGTGCCTTTGACCTTTAAGGGCAAACCAAACACAGTGGTAAAAGTTGAAAAGCCCCTTCAGTCATTCAAGAAGTAGGTCTTTTGACTGTGTATCCTTGAGGGTAACTGTGAACCAAACCTCATTCATTGCCTGATATTTTCCCACAGGACATATTCCTTTGAATCAGTTGAGGCTTTGGTGCTCTCCATAAATTCCTATATTTTATATAAGGTAGTCAGATAATTTTTATTTGTAAACTGTACATTAGAATGTGGGCTCTTGACCAGGGAAATAGCACAGGGATCTAAATGCTTGCCTGGCAAGGACAAGGACCCTGGTTGAATCCCTGGTACTGTATGCCCTACTCCTGTGCCAAACCAGCCACCAAAACTGGAGGTCATGGTGCATGCTTGTAATCCCAGTGCTGGGGGGTGGGGGCTGAAAATATGAGTTGGAGCTGCAACCAAATAAGTAAATAAAAGATTTTTTTTTTTTTTTAAGTGAGCTATCAATTTCTTTGAAGCAAGTAGACATTCCTTGAGGTAGATAGATAAACTCACTTTGGTGGTGGCAATAAAAATGTGCTCAAGCCATGTTTTAGCATTCAGGGCAGGTAAAAGTAATGAGGAACAATGTGATGGCCCCTAATACTTCTGATAGGGCTAAAAGAAACAATACGCATCTGATTTAACTGAGAGCTAGCTCCACACATGCTTGCATGGACTTTATGTTTGGTCTATTAGAACCTTGTTTCTTTAGACTCCTAAGCAAAATTAAGTAAATTGGCACAGAAAATGTTTTCTTATTTCTTCAAATATGAGGCATTATTTTAAAAGTCCTAAAGGTTTGAATTTTGGAATAAAAAATTTTAAGATATTTAAGCTCTTTTACTTTACTATGTATGCAAGAAGACTGAATCTTTCCAATTCACTTTACATGGCTAATATTTTTGAATGCATGCAATTCAATCTTGAGTTACCTGTTAAGACATTATTTCTGGATAAAAGATTTGAAATTGGATGTTACAGGTCACAGATCTGTATTTATATATCTATTTCATGCTTCACAAAACTAACTTCTTACAATACTTGATATCCAAATGATGTTGTGTATAATCTCTCTCTCTCTCTCTCTCTCTCTCTCTCTCTCTCTCTATATATATATATATATATATATATATATATATATATATATATATGGAGAAAAGAAAGAAGTTAGATAGTCCAGAGAAGAGCTCTAAAAAGCAAAGTCATTAGCAATTGTTTAAAATGAATCCATTTATCTTTTTAAAGTGTATTGATAGTTTAGCAAAACAAACAAACAAACAAACAAAACCTTCTAAAATGTGAGTAATGTAATAGCCATGAGGGAGAGTTATCTTCCTTAGTCTAAATCCTCTTAAATGAGTGATTCATGAAATAACTGCTACAGGAAAGAGAGTACGTGGGTGCATTGCTGGTGCCCGTGTGAGCGGGATGCTGCAGTTTTGTCTGTGGCTGTTAGTTACTGGGCTAAAGCAGATCCTCGGCATATCACGTAAGAAGGAACTGACTCAGAATGGGGAAATAACAGATATGAAAATGAAATCACTTACTGATTTCAGTTCCTGTTGAGAAGCTTTGGTTACAGCGAACTGCATCAAAGGAATAAAATATCTTGGGGCCAGCCAAATAGCTCAGCAGATTAAAGTACCTCCTTAGGCAGATGCAGCATCCAGGGTTTGATCCCTGGCATGCCACGTGGATCCTGCCCCCGGGGCATGCTCAGATGGCCTGCGATTGATACTGTGGGTGGCGGTGTGCGCCCATAATCCCAGCTCTTGGGAGGCTCAACACAGGTGGATCACTACGAGTCTGATCTATGTAGTGAGACCCTGCAGACCTTGTCCTAAAATATCAAAATTAAAAAAATAAAAAATAGAATAAAATAAAATCTTGGTGTTCTCAACCAAGTGTTTTAAGCTTCTAGGAGTTGTGCTGGATGTTTTAAAATATAATCCAATTCAACCTCAATCTTAAATTTGAACAGATTTTTTTTCTGTCCTGATACTGGAAGCTTTTGCTTAAAGCCTGTTAGAAGAATGAAATAAGTTTAATTAATGATGAAAAAGAAAAAAAATGCATATATGCAATTATCTCTTTATATGCAGTTTCTGCAGAAAATATTCAGAGAAAAACCGCACTGTTCTAAGCATGCAGACTTCCACCCTGCCATTATTCCCTGGATGATATACTATAACAGCAGCTCTTGTAGGGTTTACATTATAATAGGTATTATAAGTAATCTAGAAATGATAACAAAACTTTTACAAATGAACAGGGGAAGAGGGACTGAAGGAAGTGAGAGGAATGGAAAAAAATGAAGAAAAATATATAATTTATAGGTACAAATTTCCTATGATGAATTTTATCATTATGTATATCTAAAATGTATCAATAAAATAAGAAGTAAAAATAATGAGGAAATTGTGTAGGCTCTATGCAAATACTATGACATTTTACGTGAAATACTTCAGTGTCTGAGAAATTTGGTATTGAATGGGGGGCCTGAAACTAGTTTCTTGATTATGTTGATGGACAACTGTACGTATAAAAAAAAGTATCATAAAATGGCAAGCACCCTCCATTTGTTCTGAAGGCCCTCTAGATTTTATCACAGGTATAGTAGAGACCTATAAAGTGTTTTTCTAAGCTTTCATTTTCAGAGACTGAGTGAATGAGAGCTATAGATTTCAAAAGTCATATATGAGAATGAAAATGTTCAAAAACAAACAATAGTAAGTATTTACAATGATTGGAGAAGAGTGATTTGGGTAAGTGGATTTTGAAAAGAGTCAAAAGCAAACTGCACAAGCCCTTCATAGTACAGTAGCTCACTAACAGTGGCAAGAGCTTGACCATTATTAATGAATATTCTCCTAATTTATCATTTCTGAGGTGAGATTGGGTTTACTGAGTCCAATGTCTTCCAAATTAATATTCAGTAAGAATTTCTTAATGTAACTTTATTTGGAAACAGAGTCTTTTCAGATGGAATAAAACTCAGGTAAGATTAAGAAAATTAAAAAGAAAAGGATTAAGAGATAGATGGAGAATAGAGGAGACAAGGGAAAAGGTGTGGAAAAAATTAAGTTGTATTATGTACATTTGCTACAAACATAATAAATAAACAGAAATTACCAAGCATCAGTGTAGGATCGGGTAGGCCCTTATCCAATAACTAGTGTCCTAAGAGATAAGTGAGGCACATGCTCAGGAGATGGGCTGAGCACTGCACTTACATCTAAAGGACCCCAGGTACTGTGAACAGCAATAGCGAACTGAAAGGCATGAAATAGACCTGCTCTCAGGATTCCACAATGTACTCACTTCCTGGACACCATGGTTTTTGAGTAGTGTACTTCACAGTCATGAGACATTTTCTGTTACTTTAAACCCCCAGGTTCTTAGTGCTTTATTACAAGAATCCTGGGAAACTGGATTATACCTTTCTAATGAGTTTTATCTGCTATTAAACACTGTCATTTGAAATAAGAAATAGGTACAAGAAAAAATAATTTTTAATTTCTATAATCATTCCTTAGTTGCTTAAGATTCCCTGATGCTTTGCAAAAATGATTGTAGAGAGAGGCTCTAATCCAACTTTCACATATCACAAGCTTTTCATTTTATTTTTTTAATAGTAGCTGATACATTTACTTTTTCATTTTAAACATAGGAGAGTAAAAAGTTAAAGCATAAAAAAAAAATTTCAAGCCAGGCTAGTAGAAGAGTAACAATAATTAATATACTGTGTATTATTGTTTTCATAATATTTGTTCAGAGTTCAAAATGTGGACATGAAATATTGTCCAAACAAAGCACAAAACATGGTTTTCAATGAATTAAGAGAAACTATTTTTTTGATTTTTAAAGAGAAATTAAAAAATAGAAAAAAATAATAAATAATACAGCATTTCACTAAAGAAAGCGTTAGGGATTCAACAATGGTTATTATGCTTCACATTGTTGTCTTCTAATTAGTGGTTCAGCTCTTATGGGAAGGCCACAAAAAGCCACGGAGTTTTCTCTTCATGTGACTCTCCCCAGGCACACTATAGAACTTCAATCTCTTTCTTCTGTGGCTCCATAATCTCCTTGTTCAGAAAATTTGGAGCTCACCTGAGTTTCATGATGTTGCAGTACAGGTTCTCCTATGTCCTGAGTCTTCGCTAACCTTGAAAGGCTAGGGCCAAAATCTTGGTTGGCCTTGTGGCTCTTCTATTTCTCCAACTCTGACTTGTGATCTTAGGTTGTTAACCATCCAGAAGAAAAGCTGATTAGTATCCTGCAGCATATGCCATTCACTTTGCCTTATCTGACTCAATTGATTTTACTTGTTGTACGTTGTATTTTACTTTGTATTTCTGCTTTTTGCTTGTTATACTAGGGAGACTATATGAT
>PVKA01008318.1:0-14443 GCA_004027165.1 Ctenomys sociabilis
CAAAAAAAAAAAAAAAAAAACTAAATGCAAAACAAGCATCTGGAACTGGTTTATCTAAGGGACAACATACAGGGTAGTGGAAAAAGTACCTCTGTGCACGGGAACTCCCCCAGTCTTGTCATTCATGAAATGGAATAATAATAGCCTTTCAGAGTATAACACAGTATCCTAAATACTGATCACACAGCTTAGCAAATTTGGGAAATATTATCTCTTCTGCAGGATTGTTGGTGGTGCACAGGCAAAAAAATGGACAACGCTTGGCCAAAGAATGACCCGCTATAGCGACAAGATAATACTAAAAAACTGCTATGATTTGTGAAGTGCTCGAATCCTGCAAGTATCAGTTCCCTGTGACCTTGGGCAAATGACTTTAATCTTCTTTTTTTTTTTTCTCTGTAAATGGGTAAAAGAAAGGTACCTGTCTCACGGGATGCTTTAAGGATAACGTAAAACGCATTAAAGTAACTCACACAGAGCACTACACATTGTTTTCACTTCTACAATTCGCAAGTTTGATCATTTTCTTAAATACTTCAAAGTAACGCTGAGGATGAGGAAACCAGTCAGTCTTAGATTTCAATCACAGAGGGGACAGCAAGCTCGCGAAGGGGTGTTCCAAAAAGCACGAACGCCTCCCACCGGGGAGCACCAAGGTCCCAAAGGCCAGGCCCAGCGGACCTCGGGGATCCAAGGCAGCTTCGCTCACGCGCCCCAGGGGTCCCCGCTGCTCTCAGGCTCAGCTACACAGCAAGGGCAAGCGCTCCAGGCCGAGGAGCGACTCCTCTACAGCGCTGCCCGCTGACTCGAGCACCCCTTTCTCTTCCACCTCTCCCTCCTTCCACGGCCAAAGAGCGCGGATACCTCCGAGAGGACAGCGGCAGCAGGTGGGGCTTGAACCCACCACCCAGGGACACAGCAAGGTGCGGAGCGCTCGCGGCGAGACTCTCCGCCAAGGCTGAAGAGCGGCAGCCATATTGCCAGAGGCCGCACCACCTACGGGAGCCGAGAAGGGGAGAAAGAGCGACTATTTCCGCAGCGCCCCGCCCCTTCCTCCGTCCCCGCCCCCGCGCCGGCCTCCAGTTGGTATATTCCAAGATGGCGGCCCCCACAATGCGGCGCGGGATGCTGCTGGCTCGGAAAATCTCAGTTGCTCACCTCTACCCAGCAGGTTGGTGCTGCTTCTTGGTAGGGCTCTTGCTCCGGCCCTTCACTACATTGTTCCTTGAGTGAAGGGAACAACGGCCGTTCAACAAGAAAATAAGTCCTCTGGGGATGTGGTTGCCAGAGAAGCTTTTTGAGATATTTTTGTAGCACCGAGAGGGAAGGGAAAGTGTCTGACCCATTTCCTGCACTAAAATGGTAGTATCTGCCAGTCAAAGCAGAAGAAGAGGACAACAGGATTTTGTGTGTGACTTGTCAGATTTGTGTGTTAAGGCGGTCGTCGTCTTCTGACACTGAAAAACCCAAGTGTGCCCGTCTTAAGGGGCTGTGAAAGTTCTCTTGAGTTTCCTTGGAGGGATGTCAGGTAGACGTTTCCCCAGCTCCTCATACGATGTTCCCTTAGAGAATTTTCTAGGGTTAGTCTCACTTTACTTGATGACCTTGGACATCATTCTTGATTGACCTTTCGTTGCATTGGTGTTAGTGCTTCTAAAGCATTTTGATAGGTAGGTGAAGGGCACCCCATCCAGTCTCCTTAGTTGATCTAATGACTAGAGTATTGCCCAGGCAAAGCAAGGTCTGTGATAATGATACAGGGAGAAAAACTGATCTTGGGTGGGTGATCTCCAAATGAGAACCTCCAAATGACATAGGGAAAAATGATCTCCCGACATGACATGAATGAGTTCGTGTTCTCTAAAACTGAAGAATGAATTTTAGGAACAAACAGAGTTTATAAGCAGAATATATTTACCGAGGGAAAGAAAGCTCCTGCCCAATAGAGGGATAGGAGGAGGGCCCAAGCAAGTAGTTCCCTGGGAAACTGTCTCTTCCAGGGACTTTTATAGTGTAAAACCATGTGGAGCTAAAGTGGAGAAAATGGAAACTGACTTAAGTGGATGTGGGGTGGGACAAAACTATGGTCAACCAATGGGATTACAAGCACCATTGCTCAGGTGAAATTGATTTAAGTCCAGGACCAAATGGGGAAGCAAGTTATGTAACAAGCGGGCATGAATGTAGAACAGGACTTTATCAGGTAGCCATCCAGTAGTAGTCGGATTAATGATTCTTATGGCTCCCTCAGGGTGATGATCAATCTCAGATGCCAATCTTTAAGGAGGTTGGCATTTGTTTGATCTTTGGTCTTTAGGACTGGCCCACTATGGGGGCATCCATCCCTCCCATAGTTGCAAATATCTGGTCTTCTGTGTTATCTCTTTTGAGGGCCTGACTCTAACTGCCTATAATATTTCTATCTAACTCCACTGCCTGCAACAGTAATGTTAGGCACATAATCATGACAGATGTATCCAATCATGGAATTAAAATGAAATAGTCATGTAATCCTAGAATTTAAGAGGTTGAAAAAAGGATAGAGTTCAGGGGCCATCCTGGGCTACATATTAAGTTCAGAGTTGGCCTGGAGACTAGGGAGACTATATCTCAAAAGCAATACTCACACTGTGTTTTCAATGCTGCTTGATGCATTTTCAACCATCCCTGCTTGCTTATCCCTCTCCCCAAAATAACACACACTCCTGTTCTCCCATTTTCAGGAACAGCCCTTAAACATCAGCGTGTAACCTCATAGTTGACTGTGAAGTTTAAACAGTTGACCTACTTGGTAAAAGTGTTCAATGTTACACTTGCAGCAAATTGGTATGCATAGTTTGGCCCCCCAGTAACAACTGACTGTTGCAGCTGTTATTTAATTTTGGTTACTAGTAAATGCTCTTCAGTCTCAGCAAGCTCTGGATGGCAAACCAAGAATCATGGTTGCTTAGTGTTTAGAGGCTACCATTCTAACAACAGAGTGGAAAATAAATACATAATAGGGTGAATTGAGAATTTTGAATTTAAAGAGAAAACTTCAGATTCAGTTCAATGGGAGACACCAGCTGTGTTTTAAGTGCTCAGTTGACCCATGTGGCCAGTGGCTCTTGTATTGGACAGTTCAGAATAGAACATTTTCATCAACACAGGAAGTTGTATTGAATAAACACTATTACACCAGAGATGAAAGGGAACTAGAAGCCAGAAGTGAAGTGATTAAGGTATATCGACTAGTACAATAAGACATCTTAGGAATCGGGAATGTTAATAAGGAGCCAATAGTCATTGCAACATTTGATCCATTATAGTACAAATTCATGACAAATCAATGTTTGGAACACTTCAGTGCTTCTTTAAATAGAATGGAGAAGTGCAGTTAAGATGAGTAAGAGGATGAAAGGAAAAACAACTAAGATGGAACCAAATAAGTGACTTAAGTGTATCAATTTTTTTTTTAGAAAATTATTATCATTTTTTGACTTTTTTAATAAGGGTCTACAGGGTCTATAGGTCTCACTACTTAGATCAGACTTGTGATCCACCTGTGTTCAGCCTCCCAAGAGCTAGGATTATAGGTGCTCACCACCACACCCATTCTTAATCACCCACTGAGCTGCCCCAGAGGTGGGCCCAGCAGCACAACATGCTGAGATCTAACCCCTCTGCTGCATCTGCCTAAGCAGGCGCTTCAATTCACTGCACTATTTGGCTGGCACTCTATAAAGTTACATTTAGAGGGAGGAAATTTACTGGATGCCATTACATAGTGGACATTAATATATTCACTCAAACTACCACACTGAAATAGGCATTATTTTCCTGTCCTGTATACTGTACAGTATAAGGAAAGTCACAGATTATGTGTAGTATACATAATTTTTGGTAGTACTTACTATTAGCAAAGCAAGAATTCAAAATTACTTTGTGACTAACGCATACTTATTTCAAGAGTTACACTCCTTCCCTCAGAGTATAAAGGATGCTTGGAGGCATTCTATTAAACTACAGAATGACTGTACAGTGTATAAAGATATTGATGGAGCCAGTCCAGTATCACCAGACTTGGAAGTTCTAGTCTTTGAAAGTGTTCAAGAATTAAGTTGGATTTAGTTTTTGGAGTGGATAGTGGATAGCACTGCCCCAAGCAGTACTGACAATCTGAGGATAAGCAGATTTCAGGAAATTGTGTATCTATTCTTGGCCATTCCATCACAAGTGGGATTAGACAGGCTCAAAGACCTAAACCTGCTAGGCTGAGATCAATCTGTCCCCTTGTTAATTCATCTGTGGTCTGAGGGCAGTGGTCACCGCTGTTATCTACCAACTTGTTAGAAATCCAGACTCTGTCCTCTCTTTAGACTTACAGAATCAGAATCTGCATTTTAATTAATTATACATACTAATGTTTGAAGATTTGGCCTACTTTACACTTACACATCCATTCTGTCCTTGACCTTGTAGAAATTCTTTATGATATTAGCATACAGACCTATTAATGTACATTTATGGAAAGAACTCTGAATGGTGTTGTGTAAAAAATATCTCAGAAAGATGAACATACTGATTTAAAGGCTTGACAAATACCTGTCTTTCTTGCTATATTATTTTCCTATGGCTGCTGTAGCACATTAACACAAATATGGTAATCTAAAATAACACAGATTTATCATCTTACAGTTCTGTGTGTTTGACACAGATCTAAAATTCAAGATGTCAGAAGCAATGTGTTCCTTCTGGTGTCATTCAGGGAAAAGCTGTTCTTTTGCCTTTTCTATATCACAGCCCCCTCATATTCCTCGGTCCCAGTCCTCCTCTTTCTCCATCTTCAGCATGAGCAAGGGCCAGTCTGCCCTCACATCTTTGCCCTTGACAAACCCCCCGACCAATTGATTTTTCTGTATCCCATTTTTGAGGACTTTTGTGATTATATTGGGTTTATCTGAATAATCCAGAATGCTTACATTTGAAGATCAGCTCATTGGCAACCTTAATTCTACTCTGTCCTGTAAAATAATTTCAGATTCTGAGGAATGGGATGTGGACATCTCTGGAAGCCATTATTCTGCCTGCCACTCTTGGCAACTAATTACTACATTTGTCATTGGTTTTTATTAGGAAAACTGTCTACTTGGCCAAATTTGTGCTATATCTATTTCCTTTCATGTATATGCTTTCCATACCAGTAGAAAATAATTACCCATACTAAAAAAAAGAAAGACAGAAAAACCTGGGCTACTTGGCTTTTGTTTTGTAAATGTATTAGTCCTAACTTATTTTCTTTTAGTTCAGGCTGTTCCCTTGAATGCCCGCTCCACATAAGGCATTCTAGAAGTCCTGTCTTTCCCCACCATCAGCTCTGTAGCTTTTTGTGTTTCTGAATTGCTCAATCTACAGTCATCTACAGATTATCTTTTCTGAGTCCAGAGTATATAAGGGTGATTTCTTATGCTAGAATACAGTTTGTATGGGAATAAAGATGGAAAGAATAGATAAGAGATATTAGTAATAAAAATAAGTCACTGATACCCTGTATTTTATCTTAACAGTTTCCCAGTTTATGGTCATAGAAAAGGGTTGCCTTTGTTACCCATGCAAAAAGAGGTTATCCTGGTTTTAGATATTGGAAGTCAATTTGTATAGAACTGCTGCTCTAAGTTAAGAATGGGTTACCTGAATAGGCCTTCTGGTTTTGTGTCAAAGACTATTAGAGTATTCAGGAACCTCAGCATTATCTTATTTAGGTTCATTTCCAATTACAGGATCAGAAGTTTTCCAGAAGTTGGCAAAACTAAAACCCAGATCTCTAGTCACCTAATTTGCTATATTTATGTGGATTTATAGATAATCCAGTCCTTCTCTTAACTTGTGCACAGTTCAAACCCTTGCTAGAATAAGATATGAAATTTGAGTTGAAGAACCTTAACAATGATAGTAAGTTTCCCAACACTTCCAAAAGGAAAGCTATTGATACAGGGAGAAATACTGATCTCGGGTGGGTGACCTCCAAACGATATAGGGAACCTCCAAATGACATAGGGAAAAACAATCTCTGGACCTGACCTGTACGAGTTTGTGTTCTGTAAAACGAAGAATGAATTTTAGGAACAAATGGAGGTTATGAGCAGAATAGATTTATTGAGAAAAGGAAAGCTCCTGTCCAAGAGAGGGACAGGAGGGCCCCCCCCCCCAAAGCTGTCTCTTCCCGGGACTTTTATAGAGGAAAACCATGTGGTGAGGTGGGTCTAAGGTGGTGAAGACGTGGAAACTTGCTTAGGTGGACAAGAGATGGGACAAAACCATGGTTAACCAATGGAATTGCAAGCACCATTGCTCAGGTAAAATTGATTAAAACTAAGTACCAAATGGGGAAGTGAGTCACATAGCAAGTGGGCATGAATATGGTACAAGGGTCTCTTCTTGTTGGGGGTTGGGCTAGTGACTCATTTATGCTCTTTCAAAATGATTGATACCTATTTAGAATGTCAATCTCTGATGCCCATCCCTAGGGAAGTATGTAGCAGTATGTTTCCTCTTTTGTCTTGGTCTTGAGGTGTGGCCCATAGGGGAGTGTCTGTCTCTTCTAAGTTGCAAAGTCACCTTGTCTGCCATCTTCTCTCCTTGAGGGCCTGGCCCTGTCTGACTGCCTAGAATATTTCTATCTTAACTCGGCTGCCTACAACACTATGATGTTCTTTTAAAAAATTACATTTCAAATTGACTGCAATTTTTGCAAAACTATTAGATGTCTGAAACTTATAATTTTTCATAGGAATAAAATTGTAAATTATTAATTATATTCCCATTTTACCAAAAAAAAAGCGTGGAAATCAGATAGTATTATGTTAGGTACAGTGTATGACATCAGCACTATATGAGGTTGTAGTTCCTCTACATTCTCACCCATAGCTGTCATCATCTGCATTGGCATAGTAGTAACCGTAGCAGGTGTGGAGCAGTATATCTCCAGGTAGATTTGGTTTTGAATTTCCCTCCTGGCAAGTGACTTACACATCTTTCTGTGTGTCTGCTGATTGTTTGTATACACACACACACACACACATACTCAGCCGACCATAGTCACACTTCTTTTTTTTTTTATTTATTTTAGTCACACTTCTTGAGTCCATGAATTCAATCAACCACAAATCAGAAGTATCTTTTTCAAATTGCATCTGTACAGAACTTACAGTTCTATTATAGTTTGTGTCTATTTGTCTCCCCAAATCTCCAAGCAACTACTACACCTTTTCTTATAGAGAATTTGAGCATCTGAGGAGTTTGTGATTAAATCATAATCCACTGGGATTATGGATGTGAGTGCTACATTCAGCCTGGGGCAGATAGCCTGAATGCAATTTAAAGAGAAACAGACTTACTCTCTTGTCACTGTTGCTGCTAAACCACTACTCCCATTTGCTCTTGCTCTTTGCTGCCACCATGAAAGATTCCGTGCCATATGCCTCTGTCTTTGCCTTGGAGCAGGTGAGTATGAACTGAAACCTCCACCATCTGTGAGCTAATAAACCTTTCCTGCCTACATTTTGGGTGCCAGGTATTTTGCTTCAGCAATTAGGGAAGAGTAATTGAGACAAGTTCAATTTTTTTCCCCTTATCTTTGTTCCCTAAACAAGTCAGTAAAGCACCTATTTACATAATACTTAGATTACATTAAGTATTACAGGAATGTGGTAATGATTTAAAGTTATCCCAGTAGCCTGGAGGGTGAGATTGAAGGACTAGTGAGAGTTCAAGACCAGCTTAGACCCCTTAGTGAGTCCAAGACCAGCCTGAATTACAGAGTAAAACCTTGTAAATGTAAAAACCAAAGCAAAACAAAAATAAAAACATGTTATACCATATGAGAGAATTGCATAGTTTGCCAGCAACTACTACACCATTTTATATAGAGAATTTGAGCATCTGAGGATTTTTGTACCTATGCAGTATCCTGGCTTCAATCCCCTGAAGACACTGCAAAATGATTGTGTATGTACATATACATACTTTTCTGAGTTTCTTTTCTGTGGCCCCTCTTTCAATTGATTTGTCTACTTTTGAGTTGTAAGAGCTATTATATGTGTTATACAAACTTCCTGTCAGATAAATGAGTTATAAACATTTTTTTCCCATTCTGTGAGTTGCTCTTTCATTTTCCTGAGTGTCCTTTGAAGCATAAAAGTTTTAGTTTTGATAAATGTCATTTATTCTCTCATTCCTTCAACCCCTGTTTGTTGAGCATAGCTATATTACCAGGCGTGGTTACTGATGCTGGGAATTTAGCTGTGCAATCTTGTGTGTTATTTCACATTTGGTTCTTTTAATTCCTTTTTCTTAACTTACTTTACTGGGGTCCTAGCTCACTGGCTAGGATACAACCCCTTGTTTTATGTGAAATAGTAAAATGCTGATCCAAGACAGATTGAAATGTTTTTAGGACTAATAATCACAATGTATTCTATTAATAAGTTAGGCAACAGCTAACTGTGCATGTGTTGTATGTTTTAAGTTCATTTATAATTTACTGAAAAGTGGTTTTTATCTCTAAAGTTACAGAAACAAAATTAGCATCATTTTTAACCCTTGAAATTCTTGTGAAATTTTTCTATATCTTCTGCCTATGAGGTTGAATACATTTTGTTGTGAGCTGAACTATAATCTAAGTAGAGTTGACTACAAAATCATATTAGAATTTTAAAAATGTAGTCTAGTGGTTGAAAGTTTAGCAAAGACATTGTTTAGTAAGGCAGCTATAGAAAATAAGATTGATTTGAAACTTGCCTATTGAGAGAATTTTTCTTTCTTCAGGTAAAAGATGCCTCCTTTCTGCAGCCTATGTGGACAGCCACAAATGGGAAGCAAGAGAAAAAGAAGAATGTCACCTTGGTAGGTGCCTGTCTGTTGGGCTAGTCTGTGTGTTGTTTGCAGTCTCTGGCTACTGTCAGACATTTATGATATATATGTGAAATGATGCTTTCTTTTATGATGATTCAGTTCCGATGAGCACATTTTAAGTCTTAAAAAGAACCAAAATTTTACACATGGCCACATCATTTTTACTATTTTGTTTTTACAATTTTAATATATCATTATTGAAATGATTTCTTTTCTTTCTTTCTTTTTGTGGCTCGCTTTATTTTGTTGTGTATGTTTGTTTGCTTGCTCGAGACAGGGTCCCATTCTGTATCCCACCCTAGCCTTAACCACCTCCTGTGACCCCATTGCCTTAGCCTTCCATTCGCAGGGACCACACATATGTGGCATCACACCCAGCTGTCTCACTTGCATTTTTGTCCTTTTAAAAATGTATATTTTTGTGCTTATGTCCTGAAGATTAAACCTTGAGCCTTAGAGCTGAACTACATCCTCACCCCTTTTGACACAGGGTCTTGCTGAACCACAGATGCTGGGATTAGAGGTGCGCACAATCATACCCAAGCCTTGTCCATTTTATTTTATTTGGCTTCTGGAGACAGTCTCTATGCAGTTCAGACTGGCAATGAGCCTGCTTTGTAGCTCAGGCTGGCCTGGAATTGCCAACCATCGTCTTCCTCAGCCTCATGAGGGCTGCGGCCCTTGTCCCTTTTATTCTTACAGTCTTCATGCAATTTATGTTTTGCAGAACATTATACTTTCATTCTTTTTAATTTTCAAACTTTTCATTTTTTAAACTTCTCTGGACCCTTCTGTTTCATTAACAGGTAGTAGATTTGAAAGCAAAGTTGGAATTCAACATAAACCTTAGGAGTTTAGGTGGTGAATATCTCCATAGACAATAAATTGTAATTATATTTATTTTCCTCATTCCCTGGTTTGTACAGTTAGGCTTTCTTCTATAAGATCCAAAGTTCTTGATCTTACTACTCTTTAATATGTCCATTCTTCACACAGAGCATCAGCAAACGGAAAAGCAGGCTGGTGATTCAGTTCTGAATGGATTCTAGTACCAATCCGGTATTTTCCCCCAGACGTCTTCCACTATGGCTTTTTATTGTTGATTTGGTTTTTGTTCCTGTAGTTTGTAGTCTTCTCATAATGATGATGGATGGAGCTCCTCTATTGCGGTTTCAAGAGGGTCAGTTTCCCCTGGTTATAAGCTCTGGATTAGGTGTGGGCAGCACCAGGCAAAGCAAGCTGATCACAGCCTCTCTGTGAGCAACTTTTGGTCTGATTCTCACTAGGTGAGACTTGGCGTAGTCATATCAAATACTTTATAATACTCTATCATGAAATTAAATTCAAAGGTAAGCCAGACATAGTGGTGCATAGGAGGCTGAGGCAGGGCTGTCTAGTGAGTTCAAGGCCAGGCTAAACTACATATTGAAACTGTCTCAAAAATCAATCAATTCAAAGGTAATCTACCCATAACATTTAAAAATCTGTATAGTTACCATGATATAAGAAAGGGAAGTAACTTACAGTAAATGTGTATTTCAAACTATAAATAGTTAAGTGCTTTGCCAAAACTTAAGTAAAAAACAAAACAATGAAATAGCCAAGGATCGCATTTAAGTGCAGAAAAACTGCAAAGGAAAGTCAGACAGGGATGAGTGCAGATATGGTGAGCTGGGGAATCAGATACCAGGAGCAGCGTTCTAAGAGTGACATCCAGCTGGGTCCGCGGGGTCCCCCGGTTTTGCACAGGGCGCTTCTGTATGCACTTGGAGGCCCAAGTCCTCTCCTACAGGTCAGGCTCCGGAGGAAAGGGGTGCACCCCTACGTGAGATTGGTGAGATGAAGATAGAGTGAACTCAGACCACTTGGAAGAAAGTTCAGAGGCTTTTGAGACTCTTTCCCCACTGTGTAACAGAATGTCTGTAAAACACATAAACTTTGCTTTCCTGAGACAGGATCCGCCTTGCTTTCCTAAGCAGAGATCTCCAGTCCAGTACTGGGGCCATAGCAGTGGCTGCATCCCTCAAGGTTGGCCGGTAGATGGAGCTGTAGTCCCGAAAACTCGGGTGCGGCCCTGGGGGGCGGGGCACAGGGCCGCACGCTCAGGGGTGCGCTCTGCTTGTGGAGCCGCGGGATTGGGCGCGGGGCGCAGGAGGACCATGAGGTATTCGAGGAAGGCTCCTGGATTGGAGGAGAGAGGAAGGCCGATATGAGGCTTTCAATGTTGCGGTCCTATTGGACCAGAAGAGCGTGGAGGCGTTGCCTCGGGGGGACACAAGAAAACTACCAGTTGTGTGACCTGAGGCCCACTAAGGGTGCCCTTTGCCCCAGGGGCAGGCCAGCCTTTCTTTTCCTGTAATAAACAGTGCGCTGTGCTTGCTGGAATGTGGATGTCTCCTAAGTGAAGTGGTGAATTGCCAAGGGGAGCTGACCATGGTGCCCCAGAACTGGTGGATGCTGCCGCCCGCATTCCTCTGCAGAAATAGCCATTGACTAACCTCTAGCGCCATGCTTTCTAAAAATGCATTATGGGGAGAATTGTGAAACACACACACACAACAGAGGAAGTGGCCTACAGAGCCATTTGTACCAGTTGTTCAGCTCCAGCCAGTGGTGTTTCTTACCTGGTCCACACCCGCTGATGGCTTGACATTCGAAGCAAATGCCAGGCACCAAACTGTTTTGTTCATGAAAATCTTCATACAACTTTACAAAAGATGAGGGCACTTTAAGTACTATTATTGCACTTAAAATAAGTATGAAACGCCAGGTTTTCACGATGCCTTGAGATTGTCTTAATATGTATTTTTAGTGGTGTGATTGAACTGCTGAGGCTGGTGTGTGCAGTTTAGTGTGCTCCCCCTCTTCTCGTGCCTCTTTCTAAATGTTTGTATAGAAATAGTGTAAACCCGGTGTCCGATCGACCAGCTCCAGCATTTGCCAATTCACTGCCTGTTTCCGTACCCTGTCAGACTACTGAACAGTTCAACTATCAAATTGTTTTAAATATATTTTGATGTGTTTCTCTAAAAGAATTTTTAAAATAACTACAATACAATCGCATACCTGCTGCCTAGCAAGCTCAGGGTCCTGAGTTCAACTCCCAAAAAAACTTTTAAGTGTACAAATCACATATCTAAAAATTAGTAATTTAATATTAAGTACTTTTTCAGTCACATTTATTGAGATGCAGTCCAGAGAAGGTCATGTATCACCATGTGTTGAGAGGCCTGTCTGTCTCTCCTCTCAAAACTGGCTCACATTCTTGATTTGATAATTTTGTCCTCATGGAGGTCGATAATGTGTTCCTCTACTTTCCATATGTCCTGCATACATGGTGGTTGAAGAAAAAGGCTTGACTGGATTCAGGCTTCTCCTCCTCTCTCCCTCCTTCCTTCTCTCCCTCCCTCCTTCCTTTAACCCCTCCCTCCCTTCCTCCTTCCTTCCCTCTATCCCTTCCTCTCACCTTCCCTCTCTTCTGAGACAAGGCTTTCCTGTGCAGCCCAGGAAGACCTCCAGCTCCTGCTTCAGCCTTCTAGGTACTAGGATTACAGGCATGCACAACACTGCAAGCCCTAGATTCAGGGCTTTTTTTTTTTTTTCTTTTGGCATGACTACGCCATAGGAAATGTCAGGAAGCAACACAGCAATTGTGTGTCTTTTTGCGCATTAAAGATCATTCGTGGTTGTTGCTTTCCTCTTATCTCATTAGGAACTGCAAACTATTGTTCTAATTCTCTCATTTCTTCCTCGTTCGTACCTAGAAAAAAATTTATAAGGAATTCTGCCTTTGTCAGCATTGCAGTTATCCTGTAGTACTGTTTATACAGAAAGAGAAATTTTCACAGTATCTTCCAACGATGATCAATAGAATTTTTTAAAATATTACATTTAATATTTTAAACTTTACATTTAATCTGTGCAGCTGAGTATGGTGGTGCCTATCTTTAATCCCGGGTATTCAGGAAGTTGAGGCAGAGGAATTACACATTCAGGGCCAGCCTAAGGAATTTAGGAGATTCAAACTAGACAGTTGAGACATTTTAATGCATGACAGTCCGTATTTTTATTGATAGGGCCTGAGTTCTCAGTCATGCTCTGCAGAGTTGAGGAGTTCTTGGGTTTTCCTGCTTCTGTGGAAAGGTTTCAGGTTTTGGTGATTTCTGTACTGAGCTTTGGATAAAATAAACACTGAATTAAAGGTCTGTCTCTCAAATTCCTCCTCTAATTCACAGATCAGCTGAAAGGTATCAGGTGTATGTTAATATTAACCAGTTAGGAGCTGGTGAAGGTGGGGCCCCAAGGACTGAGTGGGCATGTCCCAGGGGAACCAGGTAGGCCTCTGTGGGAGGACAGGCCTGTTGTGGAAAAGCTTGCAGCTCCCTTGAGAGGAAGTTTGCTCAGGTCACCTAATAGAAGGGGAAGGCCCAGGTGACTCTCAGTGCTGAATTGGATATTCGAACTTTATTCAATTAAATATTTTGTTAACTATTTGTTTATAAGTAATCACAAAGTAAGTTTCCCTTCTGGTTTCAGTTGTTGTTATGCTTTATTTCTGTTTTTGTTTTGTTAAGACCTTCCTCCTTCAATCCAAAGAGTATATATATAAATACCATGGACATGTTTTAATTGAGGTCCGTCTTCTGTAGGTGCTTCTCCCATTTTAGCCTAGATTTTGTTTTGCTGAGTCATTTCATCTGTGGAGATTTGTGTCTTACAGTAATTTTCAAATACTAATTTTGAGCCCTGATGGAAATTTTCTGAAATTGCTTTCATTTTTTTAGTGGAATTTTTATCAGTTCCATATTTGCATCTCTGTGCTATTATTCATTTACTAAGTTTCATATTTACCATCTGCTGACAGTTCTACAGATGAGTCTGATTTGTATTATCCTCATCTTAACATATATGTATGCATAGCTTGCTTTTGTATATGTCTTTTATTGGGTCTATTTAAAGTTTCTGATGGAAAAACAAAATTTATATCCAAAAGTCTATATTCCAACTGGCTCCTAGAGAGTCTCCTATATTTCTTTCTATTACTGCTATGCATGGCATATGTGGTTTGTCCTTGTTTTTCTTTTAAACATAAGAAACAAAAATAAAATTTCAGCCCATTTTCCAAAATCATTTCTTCTAAGAAGGACAATAATAACTGGCATCTATTTCTTTATTCCATAAATTAGATAAGATGCACATATGGCTTAGATCTCAGAAAAGCCTAGTGTTGCCTGCCTGGGTAACAATAAATTAGAAACAGTTTGTAGAAATCATGAAAAATTAAAACCATTTCTCAATAAAGCTACCAACCTCCGATGGAGGATCCATCTTCAGTGACCTCATTCCAGCTTGGACCTTGAGGCCACGCCTCTTTTATAAGAGCCATCTCTTCTGGCCCATCTCCACTGCAGTTTTCATGGTTGTTAAGGAGACTTTAATGTTCTTTCTGAGAATTTTATTTACTGTGAAGCTGTGGTGCTTTTAATCAGCCTGGTAATTATCTTCTCAATAGCAAGTTGAATCTATTTACATTTCATTACATGATCACTGA
>PVKA01008318.1:14543-73635 GCA_004027165.1 Ctenomys sociabilis
TTTTTTTTTTTTTTTTTTTTTTTTTTTTTTTTTTTTTTTTTTTTTTTTTTTTTTTTTTTTTTTTTTTTTTTTTTTTTTTTTTTTTTTTTTTTTTTTTTTTTTTTTTTTTTTTTTTTTTTTTTTTTTAGTTTAGTTTCATTTTTTGTTTTACTTTTTTCCCCCTCCATTGTCTGGCTTTTATAACTCTTAAGATTTTTGCCCTTCGGATATGCATGTTTAACTTAAATTCCAATGTTCATCACACTCGACTATCCTTTGGAACATTTTCCTGGTACACACATGCAAATCTGACCAAATTGAAAAAGAAAAAAAAAAATCTGACCAAATGCAGACCCTACACCCACCCCATTTAGCCAATTTTGTTTACTCAGCACTCTGGCATCAAAGGTCTTCTTTAAAGGATCATTCTATTTCTTTCCAAAATGCATCTAAAAACAAACCTTCTCAAAAGTTGCCTTTAGTATCTATCTGTTGCTGATAAGTTCTGAGTTTCTGTCAAGAAAGTCTTCATTTTGCTTTTTTTATTTTTTATTTTTTGGGCAGAACTGTAGTTTGAACACAGGCCCTTGCGCTTGCCAGGCAAGCACTTATTGTACTGAGCCATCGCCCCAGCCCCAATTTTGCCATTTTTATTAAAAGAGTTTTGCTGAATGTTATGATACTGGTTAATTCTTTTTATTTCCAACATTTTGCTTATCTTACTCTATTTTCTGTCTTCCTTTATTCCTTTTTTTTTTAATTTTTATTTTATTGACTTCCTTTATTCCTAATGAAAGAACATCCCTTAGTGCTGTTGTCTTTATTTTTTCCTAAGTAATTTTCTGACCATTTTTGAGACCTCTCTTTTGTTAGTTTCATAATAACATACTTTGGTGGGTTTAATTTTACTTATTGACTTGAGATGAATCTGAAAACCTGTATGTTTTTTCAGTTGTAGAAAATTTCAGCCATTATCTCATCATATGTGCTTTCTCTCATCCGCCTTCCTTTCTTCTGGTATAAATTTAATTAAATGTCCTTTAGGCCTTTTTTAATATATTTGGTGCAGGGGCTCACTATGCAGCTTGGACTCGACTCAGCCTCTCCAGTCTGGGATTACAGGGGTGCACTGCCATGCCCCGTCTCAGTGGCTTAGTCTGCTGAGCTATCTTGCCAGCCCCCTTTAGGCCTTCTTGCTCTGTCTTCAGTAGTTCTTGAGTCTTGCCACAGTCTCATCTTGACCCTGGTTACAGCGTCTATCATTTCTTTGGCACCTGCTCTTCGCCCACGAATCCTCACTTCACTGAGCTCTAACCTGCTCTTTCAGTTGTTCATTTCTTTCTTAGAACTTCGTTGAGATTTAGTTTTCCTACAGTGAACTGATATAAAGTGTACAATTTAAAATATGTAGGTATATATGACTATGTAATCATCACCACAGTCAAGATACCCTCCCTCCAAAGACCTTTCCTCCTCCTTTATAACTTTTTTCTCCTTCTTTGTACTGCCCCACACCCCACATCATCAGGCAATTACTGTTTTGTTACTATTAATTGCCTTTTTTTAATAATAAAATTCTGTGTGTGCCTGTCCTTGGTTGTTGTTGATGTTTATTACAGGGTCTCAACTAGGAGGTCAGGCTGGCCTGCAGCTCACTGCTGTCCTCCTGCCTCTCTGGCTATACCTAAGGAGCTCTGAAGCACCCCCTCACTTCTTTCTTTCTTTTTTTCTTTTTAAATGGAGGAACCGGGGATTGAACTAAGGCCCTTGTGCTTGCCAGGGAAGCGCTTATTCCACTGAGCCATCTCCCTGGCCTCCTCACTTTACAAAAACCTTGATTTTAGCCTCTGCTGCCTGTAAGTCATTAAAACCTAACCTAACTGTCCTGGGGACCTGAGCTGTCCTCAGAGACCAAGTCATTTTTACTCCCTTCACTCCTTAGGCCTTTTGAGAATTACACGTACCATCTTAAAAGTTCAGTCACATATTTGAAACACTGAAAAAAATTAGGTGTTTTACGAAAAGGAATTTTTTTTTTAAACTGTCTTAGTTACTCTTTTCTCGTTGCTGGCACAAATACCCAACACCCAAAATGAAGGAAGGAAAGGTTCATTTAGCTCACAGTTACTGCAAGTTTCAGTCCATATTCCGCTGGCTCCAAGGCAGAATGCCACATGACAGAGAGCATCAGTTCATGGCGGTGGAACAACAACAGTGCAACAAAGAGCTATAGCTAAAGAAAGTCTGCCTCTCTGTCTGTTATATTGCATTCAGGCTCTCTGCCCCAGGCTGGGGGAAGTACTCACACTCATACTCCCAGCAGTAGTAAGACCCGTAATCCCAGCCTTGGATCACACATAATCCCAGTGGATCATGAGTTAATCACAAACTCTAGAAGTCCCCCCCCCATGACTACATGAGGCTTTGGGGGACAACTAGACACAAA
Source organism: Ctenomys sociabilis (assembly GCA_004027165.1). Lineage (NCBI taxonomy): Eukaryota > Metazoa > Chordata > Mammalia > Rodentia > Ctenomyidae > Ctenomys > Ctenomys sociabilis. The sequence continues at coordinate 16,969 of PVKA01008318.1, forward strand.
CCAGAACAAAACACGTGGTTCATCTTACTGCAGAAATAAAATTTGTGTCTTCCCTCTTCTTTGAGCTTAGGAGCATCATCCAAAACCCTGGGTGTTCCTAGTCTCCATGGTAAACATAAGGATGAGTGTTCGATGGGCTTCAGTGCCAGGCCCCTGGAGCTTACAGTCAGAACCCACACTAGAGCCTCCCTCTGGGCTGGAAGCCTAAGTGTCCCATGTTTCACAACACCATAGCCATTTGGATCCTCCACCTGGTTTATGGGTTGCTGCATTCCAGTGCTGCTTACCATTATGCACATCTTCAGTGAACAGTAACTGTCTTTACAGCAGAAAGGTTTTGTTGAAGGAAGTGTTTTAAGTTGCAGATCCATTACCCACAGTCCTGGCTGTCCCCTTCTGCTGCAGTGTGTGTTCCCAAGAAGCTGAGCAACCAGCAAACACCCTCATTGGCACATCCCTGTGAGCAGAACCTGCGCACCTGCTGGCCCCTCCCCAAAACCTCAAGTGTGACTTTGGCAGTGGAGCCCATGGTCCAGAAGCCTGTGGCGCTGGCTGTCTGCAGCCACAGCTGTCCCAGTGCTGCAGCCCTCTCCATGCAATTTTCTGCCTCATCCATCATGACAGCTCTGTGATTGGTCACGTGGTATATTTAGCAGTAAACCTGCCTCTTACTTGCAGTATGCAAATGATACTCATCAGACGCAGGCCGTGCAGCTGTTGCCTGCTTTAAACCTGGCTGAGTTCACTTGATGAAGAGGCCTCTATGTAGGACATCAGATGGGTCTTTGGTGACCACTCTTAAGAAGGAATCTCCTAAACCATCTCAATCCAGGACTGGTTAGACTTTGTGGCATCTTTTTTTTGTTGTTGTACAGAGAATTGAACTCAGGACCTTGTGCTTGCCAGACAGGCACTTGTGCCACTGAGCTATCTCTCCGGCCCAGGCTTTGTGTACTGTGTGGAACCCACAAGGAAATAGAACCTGTGGGCTATTTCAATGAGCTCAGTAGTTCCTGCTTATTTAGAAATACCTATTTTGAGTTAAAGACATTACTTATACTCCCTGTCATCATAAGAACCTCTACTAGGAAGAGATTAAAGTCTTGGCATCCAGAGAAAGTTGTTGGACATTTATCCTAAACATACTGAAGAATAATAATTTCCTTTAATGAAGGGGTTTTTAAGATTCGGGTGTTTTTTGTTTTTAATCCATTTAAGACAGTCATAAGGAACACTATTTATTTAAGGTTTTTTGAGATAGGAGCTCTGTATGTAGTTCAAGCTGGCCCTGAACTCACTAAATAGCCCATGCTGGCCTTGAACTTGCAGTGGTCCTCCTGCCTCAGCCTCCAGAGTTCTGAGTTTGTAGGCATAGACTACCATACCCAGGTGGAAAGTTGTTTATTTTTGCATCTTATCAGGTATCAGATGTTAAAGAGTTATTTCTCCCATCACTATTCATTTTGATCATTACCCTAGGAAAAGGAGAAGACAAACCTTAAATGCCCTGCAGAAGGTCAAGTATTTATTCATTGGTAAGCTCTAAGTGTCTTCTTATTACCTGACATTAATGTCACCTCCCAGGAGGTAAAGAAACCTTGGTAATCCTGTCACTTCTTTTCTATCCCCTTCTCATTCCTTTTATTGATTTCTTTATTTATATTTACTCAGTGTCTCTCATAGACTAGTTTCTAAGAATGAGAATAGATCGATAAATTTAGTGCATGCCTTCATGCATTTTACAGTTTAGTGTAAGAGGTAGAAAAACAAAACCATAGACCAGTTAATGTAGGCATGTGTAGTTGCTAAAAATATTTGGGATTTTATTCTAATTATACCAGGACATAGGGTGGTTAAGAGAAGAGAATGTTGTGATCTGAGTCGTCTTAAGAATCTTGGCCCAGGAGCTGGGGAGATAGCTCAGTAGAATAAGCTCCTGCCTGGCAAGTGCAGGGTCCTGAGTCAATCCCCAGTACTGGGGAAAAAAAAAAAAAGAACCTTGGCCTCATGGGTGGAGATTAGATGATAGTGGTCAGGGTTTACTAAAGTAGGATCAAAAAGAGATATTGGTAGTTTAGCAGTGCTGATGAGTGTGAATATATTCCTTTAGTGAAGGGGTTTTGGAAATTTGGGTATTTTTTGTTTGTTTTTTTAATCTGTTTAAGACAGTTATAAGGAACACTAAGGTTTTTTGAGACAGGAGCTCTCTATGTAGTTCAGGCTGCCCTTGAATAAATAATAAATATGAATGGATACACAATGCAAAATCTCTTCTCCTGGCTTCCCACCTAATTGCTTTTTCTAGTCTGTAAAAAATAACATATCTCTTTCCAGAAATATTTTATTGATCCATTCTTTAACAAATATATATATGCTAAAAACTTAAAATAATGCTTATTTTAAAATATTACTGATAGTTACTGGTCTCTTTAATTTATGTAAACACTATTTCTAAAAAAAGAGCAAGACTGGGTGTCTGTATTCATACTGACGTGTAGGTTGGCAGCCATCTGGCAGGAGTTGTATTTGTTCAGTTTCTCTTAAATGTATATATTTATTTAACAGAATTCTTTTTCCTTCTTTGTCTTCACAGCCGATCTTGCATCTTTAATGGACAAAACATATGAGAAAAAGTTTCCTGTTAGTTCTTTAACAATATCACGGGTAAGAACATTTAAATGTACAGTATATATTTTTTTCGAAGAAGAAGGAACAGCGAGAATGACTCTTCACATAGATAACTCTGCATAAGGAAATAATATCCTTCATAGGAAATATTTTTTCATAGTGTTTTTGTAATTACTAATAAATATTTTATGATATAGTTGCAAAAAAATATTTTTAACGTGTTTAGTACAGAGTCTCACTTGTAGTGATCAGACTCGTAGTGAGCTTCCAGTTTTCAGCCTCCCAAGCGCTGGGATTGCAGGCGCACCACCATTCCCAGTCTCATTTGCAGTCTCAGCGCACTGTAGGGGCAGGGCCAGGATATCGAACCCTGGTCCCTGAATCTGTCTAAGCAGGAGCTTTAATCTGCTGAGCTATCTGGCCAGCCCAATTGCAAAAATTTTTGTCTGAAATGAAAGCTAATAAATTTACCACACTCTGATGGTAGTGACCACTTTTTCATTTCTCCTCCAAGGAGAATAGCATCTCTCTTGGAAGGGTGATGTGATGCTAAAGTGAGATCTTGTGACAGCAGTCTTGTAGAACTCAGTGGCACCATAAAATTCAAAGTATTATTAAATACAGAAGAGGAAAAGGAAAAAAAATGATCTTCCTTTTTAGTCCTGCCCCTTCCTCTTGTCATTTATTATTCTTTTAGTAGCAAAGCAGTTCACCTGGTGAGTACTGAAGGTTTTTGGACTCATAATCAGCATACCGGAGAACTGAAAGACCAGCAGTTCATCCCTTATATAAAGAGTGAAACCTCTGGGGGCTGTAACACCTGACAGTCGTTGTTCAGACAGTGCTTCAGGGTTTAAGGACCTTTTCCGTTTCCCATTGCAGCCTGGTGTTCTGGAGGGCAGAGCCTTCCCTTAGTTACACAGATGGAGCGACTAAGTCCCAGAGGAGCTGGGCCATCTGTTCATGCCACACAGCAAGCAATCAGCAGGGCTGCTTCACAAGCTCAAGCCTGTGTTTGCACTGCATTTGGATTCTAAATCTGCCCTTATTGGATTTCTAAATCAAACCCACAAGTCCCAGTTATTTTTAGAAAGTCTCCTTTTTACTCTTTTCTCCCTCTCCATGAGGTTTTAATGATACTCACAATATGTGTTACTCCCTTCTCTGTCTTTCTTGCCTCAGTCTCTACTTAAGGGTAGAGGCCATCCTTGAAATAATTTTTTTCAATTTATTTTAGATTGTATTCACAGAGCACTCAGATTCTGTGTTTTGAAGGGAGATTTTATTGAAAGAGAAATTGTACATTAACAGATTAACAGCAGAACTTTAGTAGGAAAAGTAGTTACAAGCTGAGTTTTCTAAATGTAGGTTTCTGTGTGCAGGAGAATATTTTTCTAGCCATTAGTTTTCAGCCCGTCAGCATGTGTTCCCAGGTATTTGAAGCTTGGAGCACAGAGGAAAGATTAGGGCTTGTCTCAGTTACTCTTCTCTTGTTGCTAGGACAAATACCTGACACTCAAAATTAGGGAAGGAAAGGTTTATTTAGCCCACAGTTACTGGAGGTTTCTATCCATACTCAGCTGGCTCCCTAGCTGAGAGCAACCTTTCATGGGGGTGACAAAGAGCAGAGAGCAAAGGGAGTAGCAGCAGCTCTAGCAGCTAACCAGCTTCTCTCCTCCTTATATTGTAATGCACATTACCTGCCCCAAGGCGGGTGCAGCGTCCTCATCCACAGTAATCAGTCACAAAGTCCAGAGCCCACCCATGACTGTTTGAGGCTTTGTGGGGACAGCTAGACACAGACCACAGCAGGCTCAACCTGAGAAGTGAGGATTAGTTACAGATACAGTTAGTAGGAGGAAATCATTCCTGCTCTGAGCAAGGCTCAAACTTGGCTTTCAGTCACATTATCTATACACAGAGAGAAGCCATCATATATTTTTAGTCTGCATTAGTATAAAGCAATTTCAAGGACAGAGGCACACCACATACACATCCCAGTAAAATGGGTGTCCTATTTTAAGGTCAGTGTATGTGAAGTAGGCCAGATACCTGGCCTAATTTGTAGTCGATCTAACAATTTCATGTATCTCTTTTTAGTTTGTGGACAATATTTCATCGCGAGAAGAAATCGACCATGCAGAATATTACCTTTACAAGTAAGTCTTATATTCTAATTGGCTGTGATTGGTTTTATCTTAACTGTTACATAAATAAATATATTAAAAAAAAATATATATATATATATATATATTGCTTTTAAGAGTTCCTTCCCATTTTACAGTATCTGTTGTACATTTTGGATCTTATTTACTCTTTCAGCTTCTCACACTCGGGAGACAATATGTTGTTTACACATGTACATCTGGTTTATTTCACATATGAGTATGGTCTTGAGTTGCATCCATTTACCTATAAAAATCTCCAGTTTATCTTTCTTTATAGCTGAGTACTTCTCCATTGTAGAAAAAGACATTTTTATTTTTTTCCCCTGTATTTTTAGAGAAGGGTATACAGGGTGTTCAGGGTCTCACAACTGGATCGGACTCATAGTGATTCCTCTGTTTACAGCCTCCCAAGTGCTGGGATTATAAGCACACGCCACCATACCCAGTCTAAGACCACATCTTTTTTATCCATTTTTTGGTTGATGTTCATTTGGGTTGCTTCTAGCCATTGCAAATTGTGGTGCTATGAACATTGGTGTACGTATATTGCTGTGGTACAATATTTTTAATTCTCCTAGGAATATACCTGGCAGGGAAAGAGCTGGGTCAAATAGAACCTTTAATCCTAGTTTTTTGAGGAATCTTTACGATGATTTTCACAATGGTTGTACTACTCTACTCTCATCAACAGTGGAGAAGGGTTCCTTTTCACCCACAACCCTGCCAGCATTTGTTAATTGGTTGATGTTCTGAGGATAGCCATTCTTTCTGGGATGAGATGGAATTTCTGTTGGTTTAATTTGCATCTCTTGAATGACTAGACATGTTGAATATTTTTTCATATATTTATTTGCTATTTGTGTTTATTCATCTGAGATTGGGTTTTTAAATCTGGGAAGTCTGATTATTGGGTCCTTTATTCTTGATGGTTATGCTTTGTCTGAGGAACAGCTGGCAAACATATTTTTCTCACATTTTGGGTTGTCTCTTCACTCTTCAGTGTTTCTCTTGTAGTACAAAAGCTTTTTAATGAGATCCTAGTTATTGATTCTGTACCTTTGGTGTTTTATTTATAAAGTCTTTGCTTATGCCAGTGTCTTCAAGAGTTTTACCTGTTCTGTCTCCCAGCAGAATTAATGTTTCTGTTTTAATATTTAGATCTTTGATTCATTTAGAATTTAGTTTAGTGCTTGGTCGAAGATATAGGCCCAATTTTAATTTTCAGAGCCAGTTTTTTCAGCACCTTTTATTGAAGATGTATTTTTCTTCCAGTGAATGTTTTTTCCCTTTGTCAATATAAGGTGGCTGGCTGAGTATGTCTGAAGTTGTTCCTGCACCTTCTTCTTTTCTTTTTTCTTTTTTTGGTGGAACCGGGGATTGTACTCAGGCCCTTGTCCTTGCCAGGGAAACACTTATTCTACTGAGCCATCTCCCTGGCCCCTGCACCTTCTAATCTGTTCCATTGACCTTTAGGTCTGTTTGTTTGCCAGTAGCATGCTGTTTTTATCACAGTAGTTTTATAGTATAATCTGAAGTCAGGAATCATGATATGCTCCATGCTTATTGTTGCCTAGAATTGCCTTTGCTATTTTAGGTCTCTTCTGGTTCCAAATAAATTTTGGGATTGTTTTCTCTAAGTCTGTGAGATGTGTTATTAGAATTTTGATAAGAATTGAAGCATCCATTCTGCCTCTGAGCTACATCTCCATCCCCATCCCCATACCTTTTTCTAACATAAAGGGCAGTAAATATTACATATGTACTGTTTCACACCTTGCTTTTAAAAATTTGTTTTTTAGCAGCCTTTCATTATCAGTACAGGGCTTCCTCATATTTCATAACTGCATCATATTTATGTTTAGAATATGTTTTATTTAAGTCAGTTTTGTCTTAAAGGGTTATTATCAACAACTTTGAAGGTATATAATTTTCTTGAGTATAAACATTTTTTTATTTTAATAGTTGTTTTCCAAATTACTTTCTAGAAGATTTTTACCAGCAGTGTATGAGAAAGGCCTCTTTTTGCAGTTTAGGTAATTTCACATTCAGATATTTTAATCAGTCTGATAGAAAATTTTTACTCATTTGTTTTTAGAATTGTTTGTTTTGTTTCTAAGGCACAGTCTCCCTATCTAGTACAAACTGGCTTGGAACTCACATATGTAGCCCAAGCTGGACTTGAACTCAAACCAATCCTCCTGCCTCAGCCCCTGAGTGCTGGCATTACAGGTGTGTGCCAACTCACCTGGTGAAAATGTTTATTTGTATGCACAGATTGATTCTCCTTTTTCTGGAAATGCTTGGGATCAGAGATGTTTCAAATTTCAGACTTTTTTAGATTGTTGAATATTTGGATTGACTTTACTGATAGAGGTGTCTATAATCTAAATATCCAAAGTGTTCCAAAACCCAAAACTTTTGAGCATCATGTCAATGATCAAAAAGTTGTGGATTTGAGCAAATCACTTCAGATGTCTGATTTTCAAACTAAGGCCAAGCAACACTTATGTGTCTTTTTTCCCCTTTTTTCTCAAAATGAAAATACATTCTCTATGAACTATTCATCACATATTTTCATTCATACTATATTCATGTGTTTTAGAATGTAGTACAATTAGTGCTTCATTCTTTTTCAGAGTTTCCAACTGTTCCATAGATATACTTGTTTGTATGTAAGAAAATGTATGTTGAGTTCTGCATTAAGTATAGTGGCATAAAAGTAGAATAACCTAATTCTCATTAAATAAAGGGCTGAACAAAGACATAATTCATCTATTTAGGTGATTTTTTTTAACCTATTACATATCTGTCAAAACAATACCTTACAACAAAATTTTTATTGTGATTCCTGTTTGTAAAATCTGATTTATGATTTATTCCAATTTCTGGATTCTAAAAATATAGTTACGAAATTTATCGTGTTGTCAGTAAGTTTTTAGTTAATTTCCCAAATGGAAACTTGCTTTGATGAAAAAAATATATATAGTTATTTCCATCTAGGTGCATATTTATTTATTTAGAGTAGAAATTTATTGGGGGAAAGGACTGGGGAATAGGAATACCTCCTGAGAAACAGCAGCCGTCCCAGGTGAGTTGCCAAGAACCTCACTTCTCTGAGGTTTTATAGAGCAAAGTCATGAGCCAGTAGTAACAAGGACACATGGATGACATTATTAACCCTAGCCAATAATCTGTAGTATAGCAATCTTGGTCTTTGCAGCCTTAGTCACAGTCATAGTGGATGGGAGATGGCCCACCCCTAATGGAATCATGTTTTATTCTGAAGGGAAATCTCAGAAGGGTGGTACCAATAATCTGGCCATTGTGATTCTAATCTTCTTCTGAGGATACCTCCAGTTTTGTTTTTTAATCTATCCAACTGGATTTTATACTTCCAGTTTTGATGTATTCTAATCTTCTGTACTGGCTTCTTCCCAGGGCTAAACATTTGGATATTTTTGCTAGTCTGATACAGAATTTTTATTCAGTTGTTGGTGGTGGTGGGGAGTGTTGTTGGTTTCTCTTTTTTTTGTTTTAAAGGCAGGGTCTTACTATGTAGTGCAAGCTGGTCTTGAACTCACTTATGTAGCCCAGGCTGGCCTCAAATAGCAATCCTCTTGCCTCAGCCTCCTGCATGCTGAGATTATAGGTGTGCATCACTATACCCATTGTTTCCCCCTTTGAAGAGATATCCCTAACTTCTTTTTCTTTCTTTTTTAAGTGGAATGGGAGATTGAACTCAGGCCCTTGTGCTTGCCAGGGAAGCACTTATTGTACTGAGCCATCTCCCCAGTCCTACTGAGCCATCTCCCTAGTCTCCTAACTTGTGTTAGGGGAAAAGAGGCATAGTTTGCATTTGGCTGCTTTGAGAGGAGAAGGGTCTGCGTAGGGGAAATAAAACCAGTCAGGGCCCTTTCCAGAGAGCTAATCTACGAGGCTCTGGCTAGAAGTGGTGCTGCAGTTTAACACCTCTAGGTTTATTCTTAAAAATTTTCTCTATTTCAATGAAATTTTACTCAATTTTCTTTCACTTGATTTTTGCTCAATAGATATGACACTGCTCTTTTCTGAAGTGGACTGATTGCATTACATTTTTTTGTGTTTCTATTTAAATGTAAATCTCAAATAGACTAGATTCCACCCCTTAAAATTCACTTATTTCCAGATTTAAGGTTCCCTTTAGAAGTAAAGGGAACCTTAAATTCCCTTTATGAAGTTCCCTTCCTGTTCAAATTCTGATAACTAAAATCTGAAGTGCAGATGTCATCTTATCTATCCTAGATGTATTTGGCTGGCACTTGGCAGCAGTTTCTCTCACTCTTTCTCTCTGTCCGTCTGTCTGTCTCTCTCTCTCTCTCTCTCTCCCTTCCTCTCTCCCTCCCTCTCCCCTATTGTTTGTTTTGTTTGTGTTTTGTTTTGCCCATGGCAAAATATGGAAGATACTTCCAATTTCCCAATAGAAACTATTTCCTACAATTCCTTTCTGGAGACATAGCGCCATACTTAATGTTAGGAGAAATATGTCCCAAATTTATGTTTTCTATAATAGATCATTGACTTCAGTGATTTGGGTTACGTATTTACGGAGCACATAATTTGTGCCCTGTCCCAGTTCAAGGTTCTGAGCATATAGTGGTAAGTTAGACACTGTCCATATCCTTGTGCTCCCAAATATTCTTGCAAAACCTTCCATGATTAAGTCTTCACATGATGTCCAGTTTGTGTGGTCTGGAGTCTTCCTGAATAGCATAAAATTGCTCTTTCCTATTGCCATGAAGATTATATAGATTTTTTTTTTCCCATCATAAATCTGGTCACTGTTTGATTTGACATTTCATCTTTTGCTTTGATTAGAGCTAATATTCTAAGTAAAGCATCACTTTTAGTTCTATTCTCTTTTCTATTACCAAAACAAAGTAACTCTTTTTTCCTTAGGTAATTTTTTTAAAAAGGAACATTTTTATGATTTCATAAGTACTATTGTGTTTGTATAAAACTCTTTAAAACGTAAATAACAGGTTGACTCACTAGCTAAGTGTCTTATTCCCACTTCCAGGCCTCAGAGAATACATGAGGCATTTATACCTCAGAAAAAATGAAAAGTTATATTATAAACTGTTGGGGTTTGTCTCAAGGTTATTAATCTTGAATATACCAAGAACCTACTGCTCTGTAATGGTTCCACCCCACCAGTCGTGTAGGTCTTCAGTGGTTATTAATTTTCATGGTTTCTGATACTTGCCTTAATCCTTCATTCACATCATATTCCAGCAGTTGGGATACCTGCCATCTGTGAATAGAATAAATTTAGACATTCCAGAGTAAATGGAAATCAGTGGCTTAGAGTGAGGAACCATAGTCATTTCTTAGTCTTAGACAACTTCCGCTTCTTGCTGGCCCACCTCTAGAGTTTCTCATTCCCCAGGCAGTACTTCTGGCAGAGAAAAGCCCACAGGACATTTGTATTGGCTGAACTCTTTCCTAGTGACCACACCAGGCTTGCTAGTGGACTGTACTGCTGCATCTTATCATCTGATGATCCCTATGAGTTATGTAAAGACTTGGAACCCAAGAAGCTTGCAGGCCTCGAGTAACTGGTGGTGAGCTGATTGAACTGCTGTTAGGTCAGGTGCACAAATAAGCAATTGCCAGCTTCTGCAGCACTGATGCTTTTTATCACCTCCCGTTGCCCTTGGAGAGAACCTAGCCTGAATCCCTGGAAGTGTACCACTTTCAAAGCCGAGGGCTTTAACATTAAGGGGCACAAGGATTCTCTATGAGGAGAGATATCAACAGAGAGAACAAGCTTTCAGACACATGATGTGGGCTAGGCCCTGTGCTCAGGGCCAGCAGCCCTGTGATCAGCTGCCTTAATGTTTGTAAATAGAAAATGGAACCTCCAAGGCAAGGAAAATGATGGCCTACACCAAAGAGCAATGTGATCAAGGCAGTTAATACCAGACACTATTTCATTTAACAGAAACAACTAATAATACTGTGTACATCTGAAGGGAAAAGAAACCAGGAATAAAAGTAATTCATGAGAAGGTTAAGATAAGTAAACCAAAATATAAAAGCTAAGAAAAGAAGGTATGCAGAGGACTATCACAAATTAAAACAAAACAACAAAATGTAAAACATTGTTAGGTAATGGCAGTGTGAGGAAACACCTTGAGACCGAGGCTGTGGGAAAGATCAGATTTTGTTCCACCTACATACGGACAGCCTGACATTGGAGTGATAACACCAAATGTCTGAAGGAGAATTTGAGTATATATAGGGTTTTAGGATTGGGGTTAGAATCTCAAAGAATCTGGATGGAATGTTTGAGTTCAAAGCTGTAGGGACAATCAACACAAGTGGACAAACTGCAGGGCCAATGTTAAATTTCTTTATTGCCTTTACCTCTTGTTTACCCAGGACAGGCTGTTGTCAGTACTGGGGAGGCTGTTGTTTGTAGTGAGCAGCCCAGGTCTTGCTAATGTTAGGCCTGACCTAATAAAAATAGAAATAGGAAGGACTTGAGCCCAGGACTTCATTCGGTAGGTGCAGTTTAGACTGGGAGGTCAGGGCAGTAGGCCTAGCTGCACTCTTGCATGGTCTTCATAGGTTAAATGAGGCGTGCAAAGTGCTAAGCCAGACCATGCTGCCACAGGCTCTTGGCTTCTCCTAGAGAAGCTGCTTCCAGCTGGCTTCATATATTTGGTCTGCAGAGAAAATTCAGAAGTTACAAAGTTGGAGTAAGAATAAAACAAAATCATACAAGCCTGTCAGTGTTTAGCATTTCCTTTACTTACGAATATAGGCAACTGCTGACAGTAATAGCAGCAGCTGTGTCTCTGTTACAAGTAGGAGTCATTGGGAGTTTTTTTTTTTGTAATCACATATTTGTTGCAGATACCTTAAAAACTTCCTGTGTCAAGGTTTAAAAATTACATTAACAGTTAAACCTGCCCACTAGCATTGTTCATGAATTAATAGAGCAGCACACGTGTTATCTCTATGCTAAACTTTACATTGAAGCAATTGTATTTCAATGTAGTTGGCTTTGGCTGTAAGAAACCAGTTTTATGAAGGGTCCATAGACATCACCTGACTGCCAGTGGGTTCAAGACACAAGAAAATCATGTATAGCTGGGGTTAGGTCAGCAGAAACATTACTGCTTGGATCTCCTGTTTCCCATGAGCAACTAGTGGAGAAAGCTCAGCAAATAACAGCTCACAGGAAATGGCTATTCAGAAGTTACCTGATTGCTGGGCAAGCATCAGAAGTTTACTGTAGCTGGGGAGATGGCTCGGTGGAATAAGTGCTTCCCTGGCAAGTGCAAGGGTCTGAGTTCAATCCCTGGTTCCGCAAAAAAAAAAAAGGTTTACTGTATTTGGTTTTATATATTATTCAAGGGTTTCTTTTTAATAGTCTATATTAATTTTAAAACCAGCAAAGTTTTTCTGGGTAGAAGAATTTTACTTCCTACCCAAATGCCTTCTCATTGCTACTTCAAAGAAAAAGACTTCTTTCTACCTTTGCTTTACTGTAACTTACGGCATTCTTACAAATTAGATTTGTATCTTTGTTTAACTGATGCAGAGACTAAGGCACAGAGATTGAGTACAGCTGACTGGCTGTGTGGAAGCAGCTCCTGTCCTGAGCCGGCAAGGGGTCCACCAGGAGCAAATGTAGTGGTCTGTGCCCTGAAAACAGTGTAGTATGTCCCCCCGATGGCGCTCCAGTTTCTTTAAAGGAAATTGAAGCAGAAGGCATTTCAAAGACACCATATTATGTAGAGCATCCCAGAGCAGGAAGACATCAGGATTGCAGGATAAAAGGAACCCCCGCCCCATATTTCTTGTAACCTCTGGGTTAGTGTTTGTTCTTTGAGAACTATAATCTTAGTGCTTCCTCTACAAAAGATTCCCCATGTAGCAGTCACTCTACCTGGAAGCCAGTGCTATTTTATGACAAGTTCCTTTAGAATTTTATGTAATGAGAACCTTTTCTTTTGCCATTGTGTGGAGAATTTCTTCCCTGGGCCACCTCACTGTAATTCTAAGCTAAATTCCCTAGCCCATTCATGCTGTCCACATGAGGACAGATAAGTCTGGAAGCAGCTTCTTAGTTTCCACTTTCGGAGGTAAAACTATTCATTATGAGGAATATTGTGCTATCAGCAAAAACCACTATTTCATGGTTATAAAGACTTCTATAATTTCTGTATTTGATTACTGCAGTGATGGGATACAAACTCAAGCCATGATGTTTCTTCCTTCCCATTTGGTGTCCTTTTCACAGAGGAGCTTTGCAAATTGCATTTTTAAAGGCTTATTGAGACTTTTGAGTGATTTTGGGAACGTGGTAGTTTACAAATGCATGAAATTAGACTTGATTCCTTTTAGCATTAGCGCAACAGTAATCAGAACTGATGGCTTAATCTGCAGCAGTGGTCATTCCTAAAGGAAAAGCACTAGAAATTTCCAAGGTGTATAGCATTCTCTGTTAAAAATTTAATACTTCTAGTTTTTAGTAAAAAATATGGGGAACGTTGAATCAGCTATCATAAACTAAGGAAAGATTATCACAAAGCTCCAAGGCAAATCTCTTTTTCTCAGAACACAGTTCTTTCCGTTGTCATGGAGAGCGGCAGGCCACCAGTAATGAAAGGAAGTCAGAGTTGTATGGCAGGCTGGGTGCTACCAGCACATTCATGCATGCTATACTTTAGCCTCAAGCATCTTTTATCAGTTGCTTAGCTGACCTGGCAGATACCAGGCATCCCTGGTTGGAAACAGATGGCAGGTCAGAAACAGCTGGGGTGAGGCAGATGGCAGCCTGCATGTCTCCAGGTCCTGGGCTGGCAGCTAGCCTAAAAACAAAGGACCACAATAGCTTCATTTTTCAATAAGCAAAAATACCCTGATGGTTCCGTGGAAGGTGAGAACACTACCCCAGGTCTATGTTGTAAGAATCCACTTCTTCCTATAGGGAGATAGAAGGTGGGAGTTTAGTAGAGAAGAGTTACATGAAACCTCACATAATAGTAATTTTCTTTTGGAGGTGTAGAGATTGTTTTACAGCAGTAAAAGGCAATCTTAAAAATTGCTTGTTAGCATATTGCCAGCTCTTGTTGTGCTTAAATGCTATTGAGAAAGGAGTAAGATCCCAAGGGGACAGTTTTTAGCAGCTCTTCCATACTTTAACTCTATTGAATGCTTTATGTGGAGGACCACTTGAGCAACTCTCCTTGAAGAGCAACTGTCTCCATTTTCACTGAGCCTGACCCTATTTCCTTTATTGACACGTACAGAGTTGGCTAAGACTTCTGTTTATCCTTTCAATTGGCCTTAAGCAATCTGTATTGGTCTAGCTGAGGTGCTGGTGATAGTCTTTGGAAGTGGCATGTGTGTTTTCCTGGTAACCTACACCTGCTGCTCTTTAATGTGAGCCGGGTTGAGACAGAACAAAGAGCCAGTGTTCCATGCTGCCAGCTGGGATCAAGCCTTGAGATAAAGGCTTATGACTTCCTGGGGCTTGAAAGACTACATCAAATCTAAAGCACCAGACCACCAAAAACATTAAACACTATCTCAATAGCATAAAACAGATTACTTTCTTTGCATATCCTCTCTGTATATGGCAGAGGTAAATGTAGGCCACCCACCTAGCTCAGCTTACAGTAGTCCTCTACTTCCCACAATTCTCAGTAATTCCTCCTCAAGCCACTCCTCCACTGAATAAAACCGGGTGAGGCCCTAGGTCAGCCTCTTTGTTCCAGAAAGCCATCCTCATGGCTAGACTAGGGCCCCTTGGCTCCCCAGTAATTATAAAAACTGTTTTAGAGTCTTTACTTTCGCTATGGGTTGTGCTAGAAGTGGTTGATTGAAATTAACTTGGTGGGATTCCAATAATGTATCTTTGGGATTACAAATATTAATTTCTTGGACCGAGAGGAAAACCTGGAGGGGACTCCTACAATTGGCACTCAACGTGGCCTGATTACATGACCTTCTCAACACAATGACCACTAACTAGAATCATGTGCAGGTGACCCACTGGGCCTAGCGTAAGTGGTCCTCCACAGCTTTAATTCTCATTTGCTGATCCTTACCACAGTCCAGGAAAATAATGGCTCTCTACAAGACAGTAACAGATGGTCAGGGGCATAATTCATGTCTTACCATCAATTTTCATGAAGACTTGGTGATGTGAATCAGAACACTTGACTTCCACTACTTCTCTTTCATCTTTTGTTTCAGCCTGGATCCTAACTGCACCCTTAAAATATTTTCCTAGCATTCTTTTAACTTTTCCACAGTGATCTTACATGGTTCTCTTTTATTTGGTTCAGCAAATAGGTACTTCTGCAGGCTTTTTTCCTACTAGTCCATGCTCTAAGAACTTTGTATAGCTAAATGCTTTTATTTCTGTGAGGTAAGTAGGAATAAAATTGCTGGAGCGTATAGTAGATACCATAAACTGTTTTCCAAAATGGGAGTTATACTATCTTATAATCCTGACAGACGTTCCAGATCCTCCACATTTTTGCCAGCACATTTAGCTTTGGCACTAAGTAGTCTTTATTCAACCCAACATTACAAAAATTTTTGACCTATATTTTGTTACAGAAGTTTTATAATGTCTAGTTTATAGTTAGATCCATGATGTGCTATTATTTGTATATAGTAGGAGGTAGAGATCAGTTAATTTTTTGGCCTAAGAATACCTAGTTGTATCAGGACCATTTATTCCATAGACCATTTGCTGAACAGACCATTTATTGAATATTTTAAAATAGCCTTTGCACCTTTTTTAGTGATCACTTATTCATATATATGTCTATTTCTAGATTGTTTTTGTTTCATTGATCTGTGTTTTGATACAAATACCACATTTTCTTGATGACTGTAGTTTTTAAATATATTAAAGTCAGGTAGTAAAAGTCCTCCAATCAAGAAATACAGCACTGGGGGCCTGCCCATTAGCTCAGTTATTTAAGTGCCTGCTGAAGCAATAACTCAGGCTCAGGATGCTGTGGTTCAATCCCCTGATCTTCAAGCCTTACCAGACCTGCCCTTAAGGCATCCTGAGCAAGCCAATAAAAAAAGAAAATCCTTCAAGTAATATAACATTATTGAATTCCACTATATATTTAGAAACAAAAAGGGAGGGCTACAGGGAATGTAAAGGGAGAGACTGTGTGAGTCATTTGCCATTCTTTTTCCACTGAAGGTGAATTTAAACTGACCTGACAGAGCATGAGTAGAAGTGCATGAGAATAGATATGTCTAAAGGACAAATCAGTCTCAGCTATCTTTATAAGGGGTAAAGCCAGTAGAAGGTCTTAGTTCATTAAAATGTTGGTATATTCAGAAGAAGAATATAATGTAATATAATCACTGCAATAAAAAACTTATGAATTAGTTGGGAATGATTATATATATGCAACACCTTAAAATCAGCATAAATCCAGTATGTAGAAAGAGTTAAGCTATTGTATTTATTTAATAAAATCAGCATTTAGGGCCAGCACATAGCTCAGTGGATTACCTGCTTATGATTCTATAGCCAGCCTGCTGTGCCTGCCCCACCCCTGGGGTGCACTGAGACAGCAGCAGAAACTGCTGAACACAGGCAATCACTCTGAGTCCGATCTATGTAGTGAGACCCTGTACTAACAGTGTTTAAAAGCACTTGCACTGAGCAAGATAGAAAAGGGATTGAGAGGGACTGGCATTGCTATCAGCAAACAAGAGTACACTTTGAGAAGTAGATGAGTAGAGGGAACTGGAGCAGGTGTCAGGATGGAGGAAGCAGTATGCTGGAGGTGGAAGGGAGGGAGAGAATGGCAGCCTGAGGGATTACACCAGCTGGAGAGCAAAGGACCAGTGGAAAGTAATGGGAAGTTGGGGAGGCCGGCTCTGAGGGAAGAGAATGCTAGCAGGATAGTAGGGAGAGTGTTAAGCCAGTCACTAGCATGCATTGCTAGTAGGTATATAAATTAGTCTCCTTGCTATACAGAGAACTTTGATGACAGTATTAAAAGTATGAATACATATACCCTTTTGCCCATATATCCAAATTCTAGACATTTTACCTCCTGATATTTTCATCATGTAAAATAATACCTACTGTAAAATTGAAACTCTATTAGTAGATGTTGATTAAATTACCCTGTAGTCATACATTGTATGACTGAAAATGATGACTTTGTATTGCCTTGTAATTCATGTAGTATAAATTATAGGTGTTCTAAGTGAAAAGAACAAGTGAAGAGCTTTGTTATATAACCACTGTATTATTTTTGTGTGGGTGTGTGATGTATACACATGTGCTTTGATGTATACATTTGTGTGTGTGTGTGTGTTGTGTGTGTAGCATGTCTCAAGATGATATTTATGTTCACACAAAAACTGGCAACATTGATTTCTTTTGGAAAAGTGATCTGGGCAACTTTAGTTATTCTCTCTTACACTTTTTGCATTTTATATTGTGACTGCATATTACTTAATTCAAAAAATAGTTTTTAAAGGCCCCTAAAATAGTCACCATTCTTGAGAAGTATATATTATAGTAAAAGCATTCCTGGAAGAGTAAATGGTACATTTTTTATTGAAAGAAGTTGTGCATATTGGAAGAATATTAATTGTCTGTGCACACAGAGCTGAAAAGTCTGTCATATGGTAGGTGACACAGGAAAAAAAAATCAAGAGGATGATAGGTTGAACAAGATAGAAAATGAGAATCAAACTAAACTGAAAATTAAACCTTGGGGTTAATGAAAAAATGACTAATACTAGAAGTAGAAGTACTAAACTTAGCAAACTTAGAAGAACCAGGTCTGGGTCTTTGTTCTTTCATTGTACACATGTGTTTTGCAGTTTGCTGCATCCTATTTTGTACCAAGCATGAGCCCTTGGAGAGTAACTGGCCACAGACAGAAAAAGAAGAACTGCCAAAGCATACCCATTAGACCTGGCACCAACTAGGAAATTTTAGACTAGGTGACCTCTGAAGTCTTGCCAAGTTTAGAATCTGTGAAATTGATGCTTGGGCAGACTGACCAATTTCGTTAAAGCTGTGTGACAAATCCAAGTTCTAGCAGCTGTGGGTAAGGACCTGACATCAAAGTCAAAGATTCTCCAGTAAGACCAGTGAGTCTTTGTGTGCCAGGTCTTTGTCCTCAGCTAACTCAGTAATAAGCCAGAAGATAGAAACTATCTCTTAACAAAGTGACGCAGAATTAATCAAACTCAAAACCTAACACGTAAAGAAATTCAATGTGGGGGGAGGAGATTCCTGAAAAGACCCTGATACAGCCAGGATGGTATGAAAGAGGTGCACTCACCTGGATTTGAGGACTAGCTTAGCCTCACTCACTTCAAGCTGCAGTACATCGAATTCTGTGGCCATTAGTTTCTCAGAGAGTGTAGGGTCTCGGGTGCCTCCTGAGACACATTGTAGCTCACCTTGTGCTTTGCCTTCTACTGAGCTAGAACTCGACTTTATTGCCAGAAGCCTCACTTTGAAAGCATGAAGTTCTTGTCTGTTTAATTTACTACAAACTTTATTCATTTACATAGTGGAAGTGGTATTTCAGTCACTTTAACCGTTGACTGTCAAAAGAAAAAGGGATATAAAGTTAGATAGAAGAAAGGATCAGAGATGATCTCTATGAGTGGCAGACATCATTTATTATCTTATTTGTAAATACCCTTAGTAAATTCTATGCTATGCATACTTACTCATCTTTATTTCAGGTGACTAATTTTTGTTATATATTTGATTTGTTTTGGTCTTGAGCTCCAAAAAGTCCATAGAGCATGAGGAGGGTTTTTTGGGAGGACCGGTAAAAGAGGGTTTCAATACTTCATGTGGGCTGGCCTTGAACTCCCTATATAATGCAGGTTGGCCTCAAACTTAAAGCCATTTTTCTGCCTTCCAAATGCTGGATTACAGGCATCACTACTATGCCTGGCCAAAGATGAGTTTTTGATACATTGCCTATACATCGGATTTAAAAGGAAAAGACAGAAGTACTGGTCTAATAGCTTTAGAACCCTTTGTGAATTAAACCTTAAAAATCCACTTTCATAGTTCTTTTACCACAGTATAAAAGTTCTTTAATAAAAATATCTTTCTACTGATTTGTTTCATGATTGTGAAGTATTAATAAGGGCACCAAGAATTAACATATGTAGGGCAGAGAGAAAGGTATAACTTAAACAGAGTCTCACATTTATTATATAAGCCCTCCTCCAGTAGTGTTTTACATGTGAGGGAGTTGGGCTTGAAGATAGTTACAAGATCTTTTCAGGAGCAAGTACGATATTTAAGGGAGAGCTGAGTAGATAAACAGAAGCTTCAAAGAGAGACTGGTGGGAACAGAAAGAAGTTTCATTTGATTGCATCATGATTTTTCAGGCCAAAGGCAGATAAATTCCTAAGTATTTCCAGATGCTGTGTGTCTAGGCAAGAGGACATCTGAGGAATATTTGATGTGAATTCTCTTTAGTGATCTTGGCTGCTATCATTTTCATGATAGATTTCTATGTATGTTTGTTTTGACCAGGCAGATACTCTATTTTGAGGTCTGTTCTGCTTTTCTTAATAACAAGCCTACTTTTAAGGCAGATGATAGCACAGTTTAGTAGCTATTGCAGTCGTAGGCAGGGCTGGGACTGGAAACCGTTAGGGCAAAGAAAGGGCGTATTTACTGGGCAGCGCCATTGCCTGGTGCTGGGCTGAATGCTGCTCAATGGTGATGCTTGAAGTGGTCATTAGTCTTGATTGGTGAAAGTCCTGGTTGAGTTTTGATAGGAAGAACACCAAAATTGTTTTTAAAATAAGAACTCTGTGGCTGTCATTTGTTACCATAGTCCCCTATTTGCTGTGTTAATACCAGGAGGTCAGATGGCACACTGTACTCAGCCTGCAGCCCCAGAGCACTGCAGTCCCTGCCCAGTCCCTGTGCCCTACTGCTCTATCTTTCTAACAGAATATAACCAGCATTTACAGACCTGTTCCAGCCCCTATCGCCTCCATAAACTTAATGTGCTTTTCATTCTTCTATAAAATTTACTTTAGCTGTGCAGGGGTGCTTCTTTTAACTAGTCAAAAGTATGCCTTTGTATTTTCCTTTAGTTGAGAAATACAGAGTGGACAAGAGAATGTGGTGGAGTCAGACTGCTTGGCTCTACATGCCAGACGTGCCGCCACTGGCTGTAGATGAGTTAGTTACGGTCTCTGCCCATTGACTTGCTCATAAAATGAGTGTTAAAATAACGTGTATATTTTTTGGTTGTTAAAAGATTTTAAAAAGTTGGTGTGTTTTAAAGTCCTTAGAACAACCTTGGAAGAATAAGATCAGTCCTGAGTAAAAAATTAGCTTTAATTTTACTATACTAGATTTTAACATTTTAAAGAATAAAGACTGTTTCTTCTCTCTTTTGAGGAAAATTTTAAGTTCTAGTTTACATTTCTAAAGTGGTTATTCCACAACCATCCTATGGGCATCAGAGTACAAGTGTCATCACCACTCAGAAATAAGGTGGAAAAGAGATGCTTATGAACATGAACTCAACACCCCTATGAAAAACACATGCATTCTGCAGTGCGTCCTGACCCTGAAACATAGCTGCTAAAAGCTCTCAAATACACAGCATACACATATCTTTGTGCTTGCAGCTGTCAAGCACCACAAGGGGGCAGCAGAAAGTCACCAGTTTCTTGTCCATAGAGCAATAGAAGCCTAGTGATTCCCAATTAGGGAAAATCTGCACCCAAACAGATCTCTGATAAGATGCTATTGAGGTGATAGTCAAAGTGCACATTAGTTAGATAGAGAACAGGACAGTTCTGAGGCTGGGAGCCTTGCCACATGTCTCAGTTACTCTTCTCTCTTTGCTAGGACAAATACCCTACACTCAAAATTAGGGAAAGAAAGGTTTATTTAGCTCACGTTTACTGGAGTTTCAGTTGATACTCAGCTGGCTCCAAGGCAGAGTGCTACAGGGCAAGAGCAACATTTCAGGGCACGGCAAAGAGCCAGAGAGAAAAGGGAGATTAGCAGTAGCTCAAGCAGCTAGCCAGCCTCTTTCCCTCCTTATATTGTAATGCAGATTACCTACCCCAGGGCAGGTGCAGCATCCACACCCACAATAATCAATCACAAACTCCAGGACCCACCCCACCACTGCTTGAGGCTTTGGGGGGACACCTATACACAAACCACAACACTATGGTTAAAAGACAAACTGAGAGACTACTCCAGTGACTTAGCTTTGGTATCTGAGGTGCACAAGAGCAGCTCAGATGGCTGAAGGTGATTATTGTCAACATTCCCCACTGCTTATTTTATTGGAGTTTTTTTCCCCCAAAACTATAGAAGCTGAGCAAGATTTATTTATTCCATATGACAACCTATTGTCATATGGAAAATGAGGCTGTTATGACCCTGCAGGTTAGGGTTAAAGAAGCACATTTTGTCTGGGGAGACAGCTTGGTGGTCTAAGCGCCTGCCTGGCAAGCACAAGGACCTGAGTTCAGTCTCCAGTACTACATGCCATGCTGGTCTCAGCCATGCTGGCCACCAAAACGTCATGGTGGCACGCGCCTGTAATCCCAGCTCTTGGGAGGCTATAAACAGGCAGATCACTATGAGTTTGATCTAGTAGTGTGACCCTGAACACCCTGTAGACCCTTCCCTAAAAATACAGAAAAAAAACTCTTCTTATGAAAATGCAATTGCATTTTTTTTTAGCTTACAAAAGAGATGCTTTTTTGTGTGTTCTCTGCAAGTCTGTACAGTATGTTTCTACCTTGTTTTAAACTAATTGACAGCAATTTGCTGTCAATCCTATGGGCATCAGAGATTTCATATATAAATTCAATGCAGTGCCACCTCAAATCTTAGTAGAATTTTTTTGTGGAACCTGAGAAGTTGATCTTAGAATTATTTTTTTTAAATAAATTGTTTATTTTTGTCTTTTTTGAGACAGGGTCTCATTATGCAGTTTAGGCTGGCTTTGAGATCACTTTGTAGCCCAGGCTGGTCCCAGGCCTCCTGCCTCAGCCACCCAAGTGCTGGGTTACAGATAGGTACCGTCACATCTGTCCTGAAAATTCAAATGAAGGTATAAAGGGCTAGGAATAGGAGTTTGAAGACCAAGATAAAATTGTTTTCCAAATAATAAGACTTAGATTGCTGTGATAAAAGAAAACTGATATATTGGCTCAGATTTAAACAGATTAGTAAAACAGAATATACCTCAGAAATAGATTTGTCCATATTCAGGAAATTGATATGTTTGTATGTCAGAGGAGAAAGAATAGATTAGTTAACAAATACAACTTGGACAACTGATTATTTGTACAGAAAAGGTTGTGCATTTCTACCTCAAAACATGTCCACACAATGAGAAAAACAAGACTTTAGTATAAGAAAATACTAATAGTGGAGGCAGTGGAAATTATTAAATAAGACCCCAAAATGTAAAAGATGGATAAATGTTGATGTACTAAATGTAAAAGTTTTTGTTTTTTAAACCATAAAAGACACCATTAACAAATTGAAATGTAAAGCCCTTTGTAATGCACATAACTGACAGACATTGGCATCTAGAATATTGCTATAGATCACTAAGAGGAAATCCACTAAGGAAAGTGTCCGGTGTATGGACCAACGGATCACAGAATAAAAATAAGATTATACACAAAAAGATGCTGACACTACCTGGTAAGCAGACAAATTGCAGCTACAAGTAATTATTTTTACTTCAGCTGCTGAATAAAAGGTTTGAGAGTCATAACTATAGGAAAAAGGAACAATAGGAACTCAGATTGCTCCTGATTAGAGTTTTGACTTACATAACACTGCACCTCAAGAAGTAGTTTGGTGATGTAGAAGTACAAAGTTTGAAAGCATATAAAGCAATATAGCATTTTTTTAAATTTATTTTTTATTTTGTTGAAGTACAAATATCAATGAGATGGTTTTATGACACCTTAACAGGACAGATTCGATAAATTAATACCTTACAAACTGTTTTCATAATGTTTTGGTATCATAGAAGGTGCATACATGATATTATACTTACAGACATTATTGTACCGTATGTCTCTTATCAGTAGAGTGTAGCTGTTTGCGTATCTTATTTTTTTACCTGAATTACATCAAAGATTCAATAATTAATACTTTCTACCTTTTTATTTTCCTAGTGGTTAACCATAGTACTAGAAGCCGACATAATATCCTGTCCAACCACCATTAGTGCAAATCTTGCCTCTCATAGAATTATGTAGAAGCACAGCATTATCTATCCCAACTGTACTGTCCATACACACACATCATCATTCTTCCTTTCTATACCCTTTCCTTTGTCTAGACCTGTCAAAGCACTCCATTGTCATTCAACTAATTTAGGTACCTGAACTCGACAACACAATCCAACACAGTCCAGCATTCCACAACAATAGTGAGTTATCTGAAGAAGTTGTCGACCATAGCCATTTACCGCTTATTATTATGGCTCTGCATTGTATACCTCATTTTTATACTTTTCTGCTGGATGGTTAATCCCTAGATAGAGCAAGACCTATATACCAACACATGTACTTTTTGTTTCTGATGAGGCCAGTGGAGTCCCCTCAGGGTTTATCTTGTAATCCTGTATCTTTTTCTGTAGTTCCTTTGTCTGTATCATCCATGTGGATGAGTCACGGCCAATGCTTGACCAGTTTGCTCTCTGTGAGAGCCTGAGAGAAAGAAGAGCTGCAAGGCCAGCCAACATTTTGGCCCTAGTCTTTCAAGGTCAGTGAAGACTCAGGATATAGGTGAACCTGTACTGTAACATCATGAAACTCAGTTGAGTCCCAAATTTTCTGAACAAGGAGATTATGGAGTCACATGGAGAGAAAGCAATATATATAGTATTATGGGATATACATGTAAAACAAAATGTACAAAAGCATGTCCAAAGATGATAACAAATTTATATTATTTACCTGTTGTCTCAGTTACTTTTCTCTCATTGCTGAGACAGAAGCGGGGATTGAACTTAGACCCTTGTGCTTGCAGGGAAGTGCTTATTCTACTTAGCCATCTCCCCGGCCCCACTGATACCCAAAATTAAGGGTAATTTATGTAGCTCACAGTTAATGGAGGTTTTCACTCCGTACTCAAGTGAGAGTGGTAACTGGCGAAGGGCAGCAGTTCATGGTGGCAAAAAAAACAGCAGAGGACAAAAGGAGGAGCAGCTAGGCAGCCAGCAAGCCTCTCTCCCTTTCTTCTATTATATACAGATAACCCACCCCAGAGCAGGTGTAGCACTCACACCCATAATCACCAGGTTGGATCATGAATTAATCACAGGCTCTGGAAGCCTGCCCCAGTTACTGCAGGAGGCTTTGAAGGGACAACTAGACACAAACTGTAACACTTGTGAAGAATGAGGATAGACTACGATCAGGAGTCACATATGTAATTATGCAAGGAGAAAAAAATCCTCTTCACATTTGTTTGCAACCGTTTACTTGCGCATCATTAAATCTAATTCTTCTTACACCCTCCTCAAAAACTCCAGTGGTGGGTTCAGTGACCCAGCGTGGGTCAGAATACACTCTGGTCAGGATAAGGTAATATCTCTAGGTAACAACTATGAATCAGCTTCCTGTGAGGTGTGGTCAGGTAGCAAGAAGTGCCGGATGGGGCAAGGACTGGATGGCTGAAGAGCAAAGAGGGGAACATATGGGTAATCTGTGAGACCTTTAGCCAATTATAAGCCAAATGTGACAGTAGTGAATCTATCACTATTGTGAGACATACCGCTTTAGAATGATTTTCTTTTTATTAGTAATGTCTGCAGTACATAATGATTACATTCACTGTGGGAATGGTACATGCACGTGGCACAACTTAATTCTTTTTTATTTTCCTTTTCCCTCCCCAACCCCTCCTAAAATTTTTATTATAGAAAATTTTAAGCAGCTATTAGCATAGGCAAAATAGTATGCACACTTATTACCCAGCCTTGGTTAACTTCCAGCAATCTTTTAGCCATCGTTTTTCATTTACACAAGAGTTGGCAACTTTTTTCTCTAAAAGGACAGGTAACAAATAATCTGGGCTTTGCAGGACACACAATTCCTATAATAGTCATTGCTGTGCCATTGTTCCCCACCACCACCAACCATGTGTCATGCATCCCCAGGACCATCTGGAGGTTCAGGACGTTTGAGGTGGCCTCAGCATCCAGGTGCTATCTCAGATGAGTGAAAGGGTGCAATGAAGAATGAGCAGAGGGAGAAGGCACTCGTGCACTAGACAGAGTCTGGAGGACGCTAAACCAGAGCTTCTGGATGGGGTCACAGAACACAGAATGGCTTACCTCCTCCAGCTTAGGACTGTGGCAGCCAACCTAAAGCACTGTCTACCAGGAAGTGCCTTAGAGACCTGGTGTCCAAGGTTTTGCCTGAGAGCTAAGCACATGGGCATGGTCAGTCTAGCTTGTGCCAAAGCTCCAGACTTTAGAGGAAGTGCAGTTCAGCATAAAGCATACTGTTCAGTTTAGGGGCCATGAGCCACATAGTAGAACCCTCCCAAAATCCATGGTTTCAGGCACTAGGCAGGTGCCAGCCTTACAAGTAGGTCTTTGTAAGGAAAATGGTCTCAGGCGTGATACAGCTTTTTATACATACCCTTAAAAATATAAAAACTATACAGGCTGTACAGAAAGGCCATGGCCCTAATGCACCATAGGCCCTAGGTTGCTAATCCTTAATTATACCCGCATCTACTTTCTTGTCCTTAAATCATGAGCAGGAGAGAAGGATAGGAATCTGTACTCTTTTGTTTTGTTTGTAGAGAGAAAAAAAGTAAAGACAAAGCTTTAACTAATTCCTAAGCTGTTTGATTTTGCAGCTTGTAGCTGTTGGAGGAATAATCAGTTGGTTGGCTATTTGCATCCCAGTGTGAGCCTATATATAATGTTCACAGGCCTGCAACAAATACTGGAGCTCAGCAGATGGCTGGCATGGGCTGTCTTCTTGCACAAGTTCCAGAAGCAGAAAGATGACCTTGTTAACCGATGAACACTCAACTTCCATGGATGTTATTTATTAATGCTGAATATTTGGCTTTATTTAGACATTTTGCTTACATAACTGCTATGCAATGATTAAAATATTTAACAGTATCTGGTACATGTTCATATTTTGTCATTGACTCATTGATGCTCTTGTTTTTTGCTCATTACATTTTTCTTTCTCTAACCTTCCATTCCTTTATTCTCCCCTCTCTTCCCTTCCCCTCCCCTCCTTTCATTTCTCACACTGGAAATTGAATCCAGAGCTTTTGCACTAAGCTACATGCTGAGCTGTTCAGTTTTTTCTTTTGATGAGGATCTTGCTGATTTACTAGGTTGCCCAGGCTGGACTTGAACTTGGGATCATCCTGTCTCTGTCTTTCAGGGCACTAGGATCATAGGTATTTGTCATTGTACCCATGTCATTAATACTATAATTTGTTTTCCTATTACAAGATCATACCTTTATTTAGTTTTCATGTCTCTAGGCTCCTTTAACTTAGCATTGCTCCACAACCTTTTATGTGTATATTTTGGTTCAGTTTGGTTTGGTTTGGTTTGGATTTTTTGAGGCAGGGTCTTGCTGTGTAGTTCAGGTTGACCTTGAACTCACTATGTAGCCCAGGCTGGCTTTAAAATCACAGCAATCTTCCTGCCTCATCCTCCATCCTGAATATGATTTAACTTTTTTAAAAAAAATCTTTCAGCCATATTTTATACATTTCAGTGTAGGTCTCTTGCAAGCCTTTTGTTTAAATTTATTTTTAAGTATTTTATGATTTTTGATGTTATAATTATTTCTTTACCTAAATTCCATTTACCATTGTTTGCTATTAGAAATACAACCGATTCTTGTGTCTTAACAATGTATCCAGAGACCAGTATATTCACTTATTGGTACTAGTGATGTTCATAGATACTTTAGAATTTTCTGTATATATATTCACATTGCCTATGAATAAAAGTACATTTTTATGTTTAAATTTTAAGCCTTTTAATATCTTTCTCTTATTGTATTAGCTGTAACCACCAGTGCAGTGTAGAGCAGAAGTGAGAGCAGATGTCCTTGCTTTGTCTTAGGAAGAAAATGTTTACTATTTCACCATTAACAATAGTATTAGCTGTAGGTTTTTTCATAGGTGATCATTATGAGATAGAGGAAGTTTCCTTTCATTCTTAGTTGGCTTAGAGTTTTGTATGATACATAACTGCTGAATTTTGTTAAACGCTCTTTCTGTAAATATAGATAATTCCATGGGGTTGGAGTTTTTTAGGGGGGAGGCTGTTTTTACCTTTGTTCCATCAGTACAATCAATTATTTTGGTTGGCTTTCACATGTTAATCAAGCTTTGTATTCTTGTGATGAGCTCACAAGAATGTATTGACCTGCCATGTTAAGTTGTTAATATTTTTAGTGTATGTTGTTTGTAATAGTTATTTCTGTATTTCATTGTTGATAACGTTTATCATTTTGGCATGAGAATTATGTAATGTCAAATAGATTGGGAAGTATTCCCTCCATTATTTTGTGAAAGTTTTTGTAAGATTTTAAATGACAAATTAATATTTTTAGCAGATACATGGCTTCTTAATGTAGCTTTATTTTGTATTGCTCATTACTAATGAAGTTAGCATGTTCTTCAATGTTTAAGAGATATCACCCATTTTCTCATAAACTTTCTTTCATCTTTTTTGCTGAATTTTCTTTTTCTTACTGGATCATGGGATATGTTTTATCCCACTTAAGGAATAGCCTTAAATTAACAAAATCTTTTCCTGTTTTGAAATTTGCCCTATAAATTTATCAGTCTTTTTTATTTGACTTCTATATCAGTCTAAAACTAACCTTTTCCCATCCCAAGAAATTTTCCCTTGCTGAATGTGTGCTTTCATTTTGAACATATAAGTTTGCAGCTTTTATGGAATTTATGATAGGTTCTGGCCATAGTGTAAATTGCTGAATCATTATAGTAGTCATCTGATATGGCTGAAGCCCTTAAAACAAAAGCTCATTTTCCCAAGACCACCTCCCCCTTCTTCAACTCAGTCCAGCTAGTTTCCTTTCACCCTTCCTGCCACCTCAGGAAAGACCCCCAGTGAATTTCTCATTATATCTAAGCATCCCCTTCAAACTCCACCTCTGGCAAAAGGCCATACAAGCCTCAACCTCCCTATTTTCCAATCCAGGGAATTGTGTATCTTCCCCAGATTCTCTCCATGTCCTCCAATAAAGCCCCTTGCCCTTTTTCCTCTGCCTGTGCTAGGCGCCTGGAAAAAGCTGTCAGTTTTGTGTATGTAGACTCATACTCATTTCCATGTATGCATAAAACAAATGGCTATCCATTTATCCTAGTGCCATTTACTGAAATATCATCTTTTATCAGCTGATACAATATGCTACTTTTGTTACATAATAATATCTTACTTGTACCTGGCCTGTTGCTGAGTTTTCTGTGCTATTCACTGATCTACCTTGCATTAAGTAATGTCATACCTGTTTTAATTATTGGAGCTTGCTGACATATATGAGTATCTTAAGAAACAGGCTACAATTCTGCCTACCTCCCACTCAGTCTCCATCGTTCCTTTCTCAAAGTAGTTCTAACAGTGTCATTAATATTTAGAAATATTTTCCAAATATCTTATTTGAATGTGTAGTCTTGCCTCCCTTTCCCTAATGGGGGCTGGGGGAGCCTGATGGTTGAAAGCCTCAGATTTGATCAAAATCCCAGGTAGCCTTGGGGGCATCTTTGTGCAAATAAAAAAAAAAAAAAGGAAAAAAGTATCTTTTTCTGAAAGGTGCAGCTTTGTATTTGACTGCACAGCTGCTAAGGCTAAGTTTAGTTCCTATTCATAGCGTTGTTCTGTGCTCAAGATAAACTTTACAAGACAGACCTGTGGGCAGCAATCCTGACTTGCACTGTGTTATTGCTACAGAATGCAACCAGGGAAAACCAGATACCTGGGCACCCCTTGTCCTGTCCATATCAGTGCTGTTATCCCAACAGCTGACTGCATGTGTCTTTGGAGTGTGCTTCTGGGGGTTCCTCGGGGATGCCTACTCAGACTGAGGTGAGATGAGAAATCCCTCAATCCAGGTAGTCACCCATTAATTAAGTGACATTGTGGGTCATCACAATAGAGGTCAAATCATAATGATTACTAAGTACACTGTCATCTCTCTTTTCTTATTCTCAGTAAAAATCTGCAAAATCCAAAGGAAGGTAGTACTTTTTCTCCTGTTTTGTAGATGAAGGAAAAGAAACCCTTTGGGGCCAGGGAGATGGCTCAATGGAATAAGCGCTTCCCTAGCAAGTGCAAAGGCCTGAGTTCAATCCCCAGTTCCACAAAAAAAAAAAAAAAAAAGAAAGAAAGAAACCTTTCAAAGGTCAGTAAGCTAGTGAGCTAGAAGGCCGAAGCTCACATCTTCTGAAGGTCAAGCTTCCTCTAGGGTTGAAGGAATGCCCATTTCCCATATCAGTAAGTCTCATGAAAACATATTTTGTCAACCCTGCAAAGATGCAGGCAGGTTAAATTTAATCACAGAATTACTGTGATGCTGTATTTTATCTTCCCGAAGGTGTACTGTGCTATTTCTGGATTCTCATGTCAACTTCATACTGGTGCCAGAACTCTACTTCATATTCAGAACTCATGGTGCAAAGACAATAGTCATAATGTCTTTTTTTAAACAGAGGCTCAAGTTATTTTGACTTATTGGTCAAGATCTATGAGCATCGTGGCTTTGAAAAGATTGTAAGGAGGCTACAAATGAAAGATTAAAGCAGTATTCTTATATAGTGTTATGATGAATTAACTTTGTCATATTCACCATGTGCACCATGCCCAAATTTTTTTTTAAGGAGTTGACTTACAGGTTCTTTAGAGTGTTGCTTCTGCTCCATGGGACCAAAGTTAGCTTTCAACTTTCTGGGCAGAATAGAGATTCAAAACCAAGGAAGGACATTGTTGAGACTGATCAAGGTATAATAGTCCCTCTCTGTTTTGTGGCTCCACTTTTGCAGACTCATGAGTTTTCAAAAAACATAAATCTAAATTATTTATCGCTGATTTTTCACTGTATCATGGGATTTTGCACTAGTTATAGTACTGTACATTCACCTCATCTTCATCACCTTCATCGTCATCAGTACTACCTAATTCACCACATTCACCGTTCAAGTTGTAGTAGTATCTTTAGTGGTGAGTACCCATATAAAATTTTGTAGTACCATACAATATACATGTGTCGTTAAAATTACATATGTTTATGACTTTAAAAAATGGTTAAGAACATTAGTGTTTTTAAAAGTTTGGGAAAGGTTTATAAGTGTGGGAAGGGTTTATAAAGACTATATATATATTTTTATATATATATATATAATACATTGCTACATAAAATAAATATAAATAAATATTTATAAATATATTTAAATAAATACAGCATTGCGACATAAGGTTGCTGCTTCGCTGCTTTTCACTTACCATGGGGTGTCTGGAACGTAACCTCTACAATAAATGAGGGACCACTGTACATATATGTGATGAAGCTGGAGTCACTATGGAAGTAGTTTTTAATGTTTGCAATATTTTTTGGTTTTGGTCTTTTCTTTTTCATTTTTAAGTGGTTCCTTTCTTTTCAGATAATAATCATTTGTGCTCTACTCTCAAATGTGTTGGGCCAGGTATTTGTGAAGTGGTACTCTGGATATTTATTTGGAATGCAGCACTGGAGCACACTTTAGTTTTTAGGATCTTGATATCTTATATGGCAAGATAGTACAGATTATTTTTAATTTGTTTTACTATCTACATCTTTGGCAGCAGTAAATTTGATTTTGGCTGTGGGCATTTTTTACTTAGGACAAAATTTATTTCTGGAGAACTACCAACTAAGTGCACTTTTTGAAGGTAATGGTTATATCTTAGTTTATTTTTGTGTTCCCAGCAGTTAGCCTTGCCTAGAATGTAACTGAGCTTCAATAGATATTTGTTGAGTGAATAATGAAATGAAAACTACAATGAAAGTAAAACCTTTTCACATCCTAACTATGTGTATATTGTCATCCCCTGTTCATACATTGTTTGAACCCATTTAATGAGCAAATAAGAATAAATGTTTTTAGGCCATTTCCAATAAATTACATAGGGAAACATAGACTCTCTTGTGTGATTAGCAGTAAGCACTGAAAGATACATGTGGTTCTACTAAAATAATTATAGTCTGATCCTCATCACACTACTTAGCCTTGCTGATCTCAGCTTTTTCATGTTGAAGATAAATACAGAAAATTGTACAGGAGCCAGGTACCTCACACCTGCAGAAGAGTGCTGGAAAGATTAGCACAAGATAGGTAAACGGCACTACTCCAGATGGCCTTCTCTAGAGCCATGAGCCACCTTACAGGAAGCCTTGGGGATCCTTCCACTGTGGAATTCAGCGTATTTTCTACTGTGAGAACAAGTTCAAGAACCTGATGTTAACATGTTTCAGACTCCATCTGTGTTGGTTCCCTCTGTGGTTCAAGAACATTTTCCTGCCCTTTTTCTACCTTAGCTAAGAACTCAGCTAGCAACAGATACAAAGAGCATGAAAAGCACAGGGTGTATCACTTTCCAGATCCCAGAAAGGTTTCTCTTTACCTTCTTTCCTTGGAATAGGAATTGACTATTCTTATGTATGACTGATCTGGTGATCCTTGGAAAACTGATGCAAAGGCCACTTCCTTCCCATATTTGGAACAGCCCAGACGAAAAAGGTCTTGGGTCTCAGGAAGAGGAGGAAGAGACAGTGTGGGTTTCTGACATTTTAGGCCCACCGTCTTTCTGATCCTGTGAAGACAAAAGGACTGCGGTAACCCTGACTCACATGGTGACAGCACACAATTTGCACCATTTGGGTTCTTTTGGTCACTTGTGATCAGCTTTGTGATATTATCAAACTGAATCATAAGAAATGGTCAGGAAACCATATATAATAATAATTATCATAGGGCTTTCAAATGCCTTTAGGCAATAAATGTACAATGATTGCTTTTAAAATAAAGGAGTATCTGCCACCCCTTTTCATGAAATCTTTGGTAATTTGTTTGTTTTAATTCAGGTTCTGACTGCAGTTGGGGCTGACCTTATGGCAGTCCTGTCTCAGCCTCCTAAGTGCTGGGATTACAGGCTCAGACTACCACACACAAATCTTACTGCTGTCTTATGCTGCAAACGAGAATAACTTTCTTCAGTACTGTACTCTGAATTTCATGTCTGAGCTTTCTTATAGTCAAGTAATTTCACATGCTTCTCACATTTATATCCTGCTCTAAGCCTACCATCTGCTGCACCTTATTGTTATCTGTTGTGTATCCCTTTCCTAGGGCTACTATAACAAACACCACAGATTAGATGACTTAAAACAATAGACATGCATTCCCTCACAGCTTTGGCCAGCAGCCTGAAATCACTGACAGTGGGGCCATGCTCTTTCTGAAGTCTTTCGGGGACAATCTGTCTTCCTCTCAGCTACTAGTGTTGTCCACAGTCCTTGGCATTGTTGGTTTATAGATGCATCACTCCAGTGCCTGTCTGTCATCATGTGACATTTTTACCTGTGAAAATGTGTGTCTGTCTGGATCAGGGACCCCTGATATTGTTAATTTTGATCACTTCTGCAAAAGACCATTTATTTCCAAATGAAGTTTACATGTTAATTTCAGCATATCTTTTTTTTTTTTTTCCATTTATTTTTTTAGGGGATACAATTCAACTTGCAATGCTCTTAAAAAACAATCACATAGCCGGGCCTGGTGGTGCATGCCTGTAATCCCAGCACTCGGGAGGCTGAGACAG
Source organism: Ctenomys sociabilis (assembly GCA_004027165.1). NCBI lineage: Eukaryota > Metazoa > Chordata > Mammalia > Rodentia > Ctenomyidae > Ctenomys > Ctenomys sociabilis. Next base: position 49,680 of record PVKA01008318.1, read on the forward strand.
GAGGATTGTTGTGAGTTCGAGACCAGCCTGAGCTACAAAGTGAGCTTAAGGCCAGCCTGAACTGCATAGTGAGACCCTGTCTCAAAAAGACAAAAAAAAAAAATCACAATCACATAAAATTAAAGACCATTTTGAGTGAGTTCAGTGACATTGAGTTCATTTATAACTCAGCACAGTAACTATCTTTATCTGGTTCCAAAACATTTTCATCACCCCAGAAGGGAAGCCCACACTCAGTTAAGCAGTTATTCTTCACTAAGCCTCCCCTGTCCTTGGCATATATTGATTGAATTATATAGTATGTAATCTTTTTATCTAGCATTTTTCTCTTAGTATGATGTTTTCAAGAGTCATCTATGCTGTAGCATGTACCAGTCCTTCATTGCTTCTGTGACATGTATCTATATCACAGTTCATCTGCTGGTCAGTGCTTGGGTTATTTACACCTTTTGGCTTTTGTAAATAGTACTGCTAGGAGCAAGTTTCTACAGATACTTTTTTGATTACCTGTTTTTAATTGGTGGGGGGCAGGGAATACCTAGAAGCAGAATTGCTTGGTTCTGTGGTAATTGTGTTTAGCTATTTTAGAAACTGCCAAATGCTTTTCCATAGCAGCTGAACCATATCACTTTCCCACTAGCAACTTAAAAGTGTTCCGTTTTTTTCCACATGCTCATCAACATTCTTTTTTTCTATTAGCTATCCTAGTTGTTGTCGAACTATCTCACTGAGATTATGATTCACACTTCCCTGCAGACTGAAGTTGAGGATCTTTTCAGGTGTTTGTTGACCATTCATATATCTTCCTTGAAGAAAGTGTGTCTTGCTACATTTATCTTACTGGGAAGACATTAGAGTTTTTAGCTATTGTGCATATTAAACATTTTCAGATCCATGATTTACAAATATTTTCAAGCTGTATTTACTAGGGTGTCCTTTAGCTTTATTTTTTTTTAATTTTTTAATCGGTCAATTTATTTGTTTACTTAGTACTGGAGATCAAATTCAGAACCTTACACTTGCCAGGCAGGCGCTTATGCCACTGAGCTAAAGATATCTATCTCCCCAGCCCTAAAAATTTATTTATTTATTTATGTATTTTTTTAAGATTGGGTCTCACTATGTAGTTTAAGCTGGCCTTCATTTTGCTATGTAGACCAGGCTGGCCTTGAATTGACAGTGATCCTCCTGCCTCAACCTCCTGAATGCTGGGATTATAGTTGTGTACCACAATGCCAATTCTTTTTGCTCTTTGGTTGTTGTCTTTTAATTCACAAATGTTTTTAATTTAGATAAAACCCAGTTTGTGTTTTTGGTTGCTCATGCTTTTGGTGTCATAATTCAGTTGCTAAACCCCCTCTCTTGAAGATTTGCTCTGATTTCTTTAGATCTTCTGTTTACATCAGCAGCCTATTTGGAGTTCAAAAATACTGGGTACCATGCACAAATACTGAGAAGTACCTGCTTTCAAAGACCTTTCAGGCAGATGCTTGTTAAGTTTTTTTGTTTTTCTTTTGTTATTAATAAAGGAAAGTCCTGGTAGGCATCAATGATATCTATGCACACTGGAGTCTGCCTTCATACCACAAAACCCAGTATCCCTCCCCGCAGGTAAACTAGTCATGAAAATGAGCCAAGTAAGCATTCTTGGTAGTCCTTACAGGGTATCAAAGGCAGGAGTAGAGGACTGTCACTTGGTTCCAGAGAAGATTCCGTGACATCCTTTCTGCTTGCCGTCTGCAAGATGAAGGTCTCTCCTTTCCTTCCATCCTGCTTCTCTCACCCCTACACAGTGTGATGAGCTGGATCATTGCTCTGGATTATACTGTAGATGTTTTCCTAGGCTTTGGTTATCCTCTAATAGCGTGTCATGGTGTTTTATCTATGTATCTCTAGCAGTCATTGGTGCCCAGAATATACTGAGTGTTTATTGTTTGCTGAACTGTTACTGCTGAGCTTTGGAATGTTCTTTTCTGGGTTTGTTTATTTGTGGAGTACTTCGGGGGCAGGAAATACCACAAGATAGCAGGCCTCACTGCATAGAGGTAATAGCAATAGCAGCAGCTTCACTGAGTGCTAACCACATGCTTATGTTACTGAGTTTCCAGACACTTGCAGTGTGTACTCTTACCTCCTCATTTTATAGATAATAACCCCAGAATCAGACAAAATTAAGTAGCTTGCCTAGAAACACACATACACACAGAGAGACAGAGATAGACAGAAAGAGAGGGGGGAAATAGATGGCTAGAAGGTTGAAAGCTAAATTTTTAATTACTGTGCTGTACCATTCTTCACAAATAGCCATTAGAGTGTAGTATGCAGATTAGAACTTGCTGACTGGAGTGAATTTACAGGACGATTATACTTGTATGTTTACAGTGGCTGCCTACTCTTGGCAGGCATTATTCTTTGATCCTGGGACTCCTTCAGCAGTCCCAACTCAGCCTCAGAACCGTGTATAATAGTGTGGCCATGACTACAGCAGACTGAGGTTAGCCCACAAATGAAACCTCTCTGTTGTATTTTTCTTCAAGCCACAGCAGAAAGTGGGGTCATGGATAGTTGACAGGAAAAAAGTGATACATACTGTTGCCTAACCTTTGTTCTCCACCATGGTATAAACATTGTGTTTCATCAGCAGTGACCTCAGGACTCATAAATACTATTTGAACATCAGAGCCATTGCTGCCAAAAGTATTTGTTAGTGTTTCAATTCCTATTCTTAATGTACTTTTAAAATCAAGTACAAAAACAGCACCAATATGGTAACAAGACTTGGGGGTGGAATTGTCAATGAATCTGTAGTGGCTGTTTTCTTTTTTAAAAATCCATTTCTGCTCAAAATTATTATCACCAATGAGGCAGTTTTCAGAGGCATATGGCAGGTGCTCCTTAAATGCAAATGGTCTGGTTAGTTATTGCAATATGTAATGAGAAACTTGACATTTTGTTGCCTTGAAAACAGCTCAGCATTTCACGTATATTTTGTACCATCTAATTAATTTTTACCATTTTGACTATTTGACTATTGTACTGTTGTGTTAAATTCTTTTAATTTTTTTTTTCTTTTTTTGTCTTTTTGAGACAGGGTCTCAGTGTGCAGTTCAGGCTGGCCTTAAGTTCACTTTTGTAGCTCAGGCTGGTCTTGAACTCACAACAATCCTCCTGCCTCAGCCTCCCAAGTGCTGGGATTACAGGCATGCGCCACCACGCCCGGCTTAAATTCTTTTATACCTGATACCTGTTTTGTTATGTTGTGGTTATATCTTCTCCTTCAATGTATATTCATTTACCTCTGTGCTATTACTAGTCCCTAACAAAAAACAGATAATAAATGTTTATGTGATAAGGAGCCAGTGGTGTCCTCTTCTCCTTGAGTGTTTTGTGCTAAACTTTGTTCTCTATCGTATTTATTGTAAGTGTAGCTTGTTTCACTCAGACCACCGCAGCTAAAGAGTAAATGTAATTATCTTGAAATTACCTGTCTATAGCTAGAATAAAGGAAACAGTAGGGAAAACACAGATCAGTGCCTAAAAGACAGGAAATATAATTTAAGAAGTAATACAGTAGAAAAGAATTTTTAAGACAGTGATATGTCCTTATACCAAGATAAGTCCACAAGGACCAGTGACTTAAATTTTAATAATGAAAATATTTATGTGGAAATATGATAGACAAGTGTAATTTTTAAGCATAGAGATTTTTTGAACATGACATAAATGTCAAAAGTCATGTTAATAAAAACATTTTTCAGTAAGGAAATGTAAGTCATATATAGCAATATACCTTAATATAAGTAAAATGATATATAAAATGATAAAAAGTAATTATAGTTTTAAACTGTCAGTAATGGAAATATAAACAATGTAATAGAAAAAAGAACAAGAAGAATAATTCTAAAAAGGGCAAAAATAGCTAATAAGCATGAAAGATGTTCAACTTTGACATTAAATAAAATATACAAAAAAAACTATACTAGATACTTTTTACCTATCATATTGGTGATTAAAAATTTATTTTACCTATTCTCATGAAACAGATATTCCAGAGAAAAACACTGTTAAGATCTTAAATTGTTATTTTTTAAGGAACTTAATTTTCCTAGGAGAAATTTGTATGTAAGCCAAGAAAATTACTGTACTTTTGTTTATAGTAATGAAACAACAGAAGTATCTTAAATATCCCTCACTAGGGGATTGGCTAAATGAACAATGTAATACTTACTGTGGATATAGAAACCCAGATGATTTTTATTTCCCTATACTTTTCTACAATGATTAAATTTACGTGAATAGTCCTTTTGTTATTTTTCTTGCAACTTAAAAAAAAGTTTTCAAATGGAAGCCTGTATTAGACTGGGAAAAACTGACATAACAGATGTTCCACATTGCAGAAGTCTGGTTGTAGCATGAGCATGGAGATTTCTGCAGTAGGTGATATTAGTGATCTTCGACCATGAGAACCAAAAATACAGAAAGAAAAACACTGTGGGAGGATGGAGATGGGAGGAAGGATGTGTAGTGGATGCAGTGGGCTCAGTTGGGATGTGGTGTGCTTGAAGACTAAGCTACAGATGGAGATGTCCAAACACAAAAGATAGATCATGTGGATCTGTTATGGCAGATGTTGGGCTGTATGCACAGACACAATAGTCACCTGCTACTAAGCGATTTTATTACTGTTTTAGTCCACTTTGTGCAGCTGTAACAGAAGACCTGAGACTCAGTAACTTGTAAAGATCTGAAAATTTTTCCTGAAAGTTCTAGAAGCTGAGAAGTATAAGACAAAGGGACCCATGCAGTTGATGTCTGGTAAGACACACATCTCTGCTTCTTAGATAATCCTCAGAACACTTCCTTGCAGGGCACAAGAACAGAAGAGGGGATGAACCCCTTGCACAGGCCCTTTTCGTAGTAGTTTTGGTCCATTCATGAAGGCTCTGCCCCCCTCACCTAAAAGCCACCCCCGAAGCCCTACCTTCCATCATTTATGCATTGGAGATTAAGTTTCAACCTGCAATTTGGAAGGAGAGGAGAACATTCAAACTGTAGACCTACATTTCCACCAGGTCTTCTGGCACTGAAATCATAAAGACAGAATGGTTTAAATATAGTCCAGATCGTAGAAAGCACAAAACTTTTACTGTTTCTCCTTGATAAGCCTTTGAAATAAAAGCTCAGAGACCATGGTAGGCTTCCTCATATTCAACATTAGTGTGTGTTGGAACACTTCTCTTAGATGTGTGGGCTTTCCTAGCAGCTTCTCTGGGCCGAGTTGTTTGATGTCATCTCCCTTGAGCTCTTTTTGTGTGTGTGTGTGTGTGTGTGTGTGTGTGTGTGTGTGTGGTACTGGGGATTGAACTCAGAACTTTGTGCTTATCAGGCAAATGCTTATTCTACTGAGCTATATCCCTGGCCCCCTCTTCATCTTTGAAGATGCTTTGGTGCCAAGAGCTCTGTAGGTGGCCCGAACACTCTATACATCTTTTTGTTTTTATTAGACCAAGTCCTTTTGCTATTCCGAATCTCATCTCATTTGAGACTCTCATCTTTGAAATCTGTTTCCTTTGCCACTACCTCTAATCCACCTTAAAGAAAATAAATAAAATACTACATTTGGAGTGTTCTTAAAAAAAAATACTGTTATTTTTTTCCAATATAGCCTGGAATGTGGAGTTTTGGTCCTTTGAAACAGTTTCTATAAAACCCGTGCACATGAGCATCACAGGAGCAATAGAGCTACCTCCAGGCTAGATTGAGTGGATTCAGATTGTAGGCAAACACAGCAACAGTGTTCAGCTTATGTGAGCAACACAGTGAAAGAAAAGACAGCTTTAAGTTGTAAGAGTCTCACAATGTTTCCATCTTATTTTGGAGATGTCATAACAGCATAAATAAGCTTAGAGGCTTCAAAAAAAAAAGGAAATAGTAGGCCCATTGTTAGGAGGATTGGGTGGGCCAATGCCTATAATCAGGTCATGTGACCATAATTCCCTAGCCTCTGAGTCTTCTGAACTACTTTCTCTGTGCCTCACCTTTCCTTTAAGTGACTTTGGACATCTGAGTGAAAACAAAGAGGGCTCAGGTGACATAATTTACCCAATGAAACTGTCAAAGAGCTATTGGCCAAGTTTACATAGTCATCCAAGTTCACCTGTTTACAAATGAACAAAGTGGAAGTGTTGAATAATAATTTGAATAGAGTCATTTTCCAGCTCTGCAGAATTTGCTCACAGGATGTTTCAGCACTTAGCACAGGGCTTTTGTCTTACCCAACCCTCCCTTCCATTTTTTAAAAATACCTTAAGAGTTAAAAAATTTGGAGTAATGATAGCTAGTCTTTGTACTGGTAAGGTACTTGCTACTCCATTCGACAGCAGCTTTTTGTGCATGAATATATTTATAAACCTGCAGGGACCAAAACACAATTCCATAATACATAAAATATCAAATAATCACTTTGTCGTATCCTTAGAATATTTGCTGAGAGCTGTAATAAAAGGGCAGGGAAGATAGCTTGGTGGCATAAGTGCCTGTCTGGCAAGCACAAGGTCCTGAGTTCGATACCTGGTACCTAAATAAAAATAATAAAAATTATATTTTAAGAAAAAAGCTATAATAGAAAATGATGAGATGTGATTATAATGAGTAATAGAAATTCTAGGCTGAAGTGGCTTGCTGAATCTATTTGTAATGATACATTCTGGGATTAGGAGAAAAGTGAGGTGAAGGCTTTGTCAGTATAATTGAAACTGAATGTTTTTATCTTTAACTTCTAAAATAATAAATTAAAATTTGCTGGCCAAAAGCCTAGACTTCCAAAATGCATTGAAATAGAGCTGGGTTTGGTTGATACTTTGATTGGGACATTAGAAAGCCCTAGTGGTTAGTAGAAGGTTATTAAAAGAGTTTGCCCCCAAATCATAATTTTAGCACAAGGCAGCTTAGCTTACTGGTCTGCTCTACAGGCAGCCTTTTGGGGTTTGAATCCTGCCCTTGTTTCCTACTGACTCTGACCTTGGGTATTTAACTTTTCATGTTCAGATTCTTCATCTATAAAATGGCATGAACATATTTATACTTACTTTATAAAAGATACGGGTTGCTTTGTTAAATGAAAGAATCTTTAGGAACTGATTGACACATAATTAGAATGGTGTGAATTTTTTAAAATGGTGGTACACATTTTGCTTTTGAAAATTTTATCTATTTTATCAATTTGAGTGCCCAAAGATGAAAGGATTATGTGAGGAATGGTAAAGTAGTATTTGAGTAAGCTGTTAAGTTGGGCATGGGGTCCAAAGCTGTAGTAATTCCAGTACTCTAGGAGGCTGAGAGGATTACAAATTCAAGCGCAGCCTGGACAGTTTAGTGACTTGATGAGGCCCTGTCTTAAAATAAAAAGGGTTCAGGCTGTATTTCAGTGCAAGGACCCTAGATTTAATCTCTAGTGCTGCAACTAATGGATAATTAGGCCCTTAGCCTTTTTTTTTTTTCTTTTTAAGACAGGCCTCAAATGATCCTCCTGTCTCAGCCTCTTGAACAGTAGGGACTACAGGTATGCGCCACTGTGTCTGGCTAGACTCTTAGGCCTTTGTCCACCTCTACTATTCTTACTGCAGAAGTTTTTGTATATATTGCCTGCATGCCAAGAATTGTACCCTTGTAATCCCAGCAGTCCAAGAGTAAAGCCCAGTCTAAATTCAAGCCCAGCCTGGGTAATCTAGCAACTTAGTAAGACCCACTCTCAAAAAAAGGAGAAGCAAAATATTTGAAAAAGCTGGAATGTTGCTTAGCACAGAGGCTCACACTACCGCCCCAAACAGAAACATGAAATTTTGTATGTGATAGGTAAAGTCTGCTGAGCTACTAAATCCTGCATTTTACTGTAATTCACTAATGACATTTCAAATTTTTGGCAGCAGACACTTCTCTGATGAAAAGAACAGTGGTAACCAGGAAGCAAGAGAATGTTAAGCTTTGCAAATAGCAGTCCTGATTTCTGAATAACTAAATTCACTAACGTGGACTTCTAAATGCAATTCTTTGTGTCTTTTTATAAAATAAAATATACTTAATGACATGGATTATGTGTGATATCACATGTCATTTAGCATTTGCAAGCAATGAAAAGTATAATATTTGCTACAGGAAGCAAGTGCTGTTGCGTGCTGTGTAGCTGTGGGAATAAAGAAGCACTCTTTTTCTCTGTTCCAGTAATACTGAATTCACTGAATTCTGAGGTGGCGCTGCCTCCTTCTGTTAGACTCTCCTCGTTGATTAAAGCAAAAGAGGCCACATATGTGATTCCATTGGAGAAGTGGTGTCTAGCTTTGTGTACTGGATAAAAAGTTATTTTATTTCCCCTTCCCCTGTTTTTCCTCTTTTAGACCATGCCTTCCTACCTACCTACCTACCTACCTACACACACACACACACACACACACACACACACACACACACACCTGTAGTTATTTTATTTTCCCTTCCCCTGTTTTTCCTCTTTTAGACCATGCCTTCCTACCTACATGATTACACACATGTGCCATAGATTCACCACCACTGGGTTAGGCATTCCTGTTGTGTTGCTCTCAAAGATTTATAGGAGTGATTCCTCTAGCTTCAGAAATAAACAAAATACTTTATTAAAAATTATTAGAACAGAGAAGGTCCTATGAAAATGGCTGAAGTTTCACCCTTTGAATTAAGAAACTAACATTACATAGTTTCCTCTTGTTCAAAATAATACTGAATTGTGTTGATACATGTGATTATCCTTAACCCCAACAAAAGAGGTAATATTACAGTAGTGTAGCAATACTTCTCAGTAATACTTAGCATGCAATCCATCTATTGTGGAATCTTAATACATGCACATTCTGCATACATAAATAACTGTAGATTGCCCAGTATTTAATTTCTGCCATTATAAGTAATTTTAACAAAATACTCAGTTTTGTCTTGCTTAATTCAAGAAGTTTTCACCTGTATCCCAGCATTCTGGGAGGCTCAGGCAGGAGGATCAAAAGTTCTTAAGCCTAGCCTGGAGCAACTCAGCAAGACTATCTCAAAGTAAAAACTGTAAAAAGGGCTGGGGAAGTGGCCTATCATGAAGGCCTTGGGTTCCATCCTTAATACAGGAGGAAATAGAAAAGAGGAGAACAGTTTGTTCTTTGTGTACAAACAGTAATGACTGCCAAAATACATTGGGGTGTTTTACTTTCTTTGTCAGTGTCCAGTCCCCTGCTTTTTGCAGTAACATAGTCCATTGACTAGTTCAGAGACACTGTGCAGCTTATCAAGGTCTTCTGCTTAAACTTGGCAAGCTGAACCTATGTGCTTATCTGTATACCCTACCAAAATCTCTGCAGATACGAAAATAGAGTAACAAGGGGAACAGAAAAATCTAAGAAACTCAGGAGGAAACAAGAGACTACAGCAAAAGCTAAAAAGCAGGTGGACAAACTAAAGGCATTACTGAGCAGGAAAAAAAAAGCCAGAACATGCTGGCAGGAGCAGAAGCCCACCAAAGGCAGCATGCACCATAGAGGCATCATGCTGTGGGTAGAAAGCCTGCATATGGGGGTGAAATGCCCAGACTGGTTCCCTGTAACCCTGGCAGGTGGCTGCTAGTCTTTCTGGGGAGAGTGAGCCAGAAGGACTCTAATCTTGGTATACGAGGCTTGTTCTGCCTTTTGGCAAGTCAGGTGGAGGAATCCTTTTGGGAAAACTGACCCATGCAGAGAAAAGACCAAGAACTTCTTGAGGGTCATCCAACAAAATACCACTGCCAGGCTACCCTGACAAAGGAATGAAACAGAAAGATAAGGCTTTGGCTTTATCGTGCATGCCTTTCGTGTGAACATTCTGCCTCACCAGGTGCCATTCTGGTTTTCAGAGTGACACATTTTTTATAAAGCAGTCTGTCTAAATGTAAGCTTACACTTAATATTAAATAATAATCTATCCCAACTGTACTGTCTATACACACACATCATATTTTTTCTTTCTACACCCCTTCCTTTGTCTACATCTGTCAAAGGTAGGCACTCCATTGACATTCAACTGACTTAGGTGCTTGAACTCGACAACACAATCCAACACAGTCCAGCATTTTACAACCATAGTGAGTTATTCAAAGAAATTGTCGACCATAGCCATTTACGGCTCAGCTTAATATTATGGCCTCACGATGTATACTTCATTTTTATACTTTTCTGCTGGATGGTTAAGACCTAGGTAGATCAAGACTTATATACCAGCACATGAACTTTATATTTCCTATGTGGTCAGTGAAGTCCCCTCAGGGTTTATCTTGTAGTCCTGTACATTATTCTGTAGTTCCTTTGTCTGTGTCATCCATGTGGATGAGTCACGGCCAATGCTTGACCAGTTTGCTCTCTTTGAGAGCTTGAGAGAAAGTTTTCTCTTCATGTGACATTTTAGAACTTTAATCTCTTTCCTCTGTGGCTCCATAATCTCCTTGTTCAGAAAATTTGGAGCTCACCTGAGTTTCATGATGTTGCAGTACAGGTTCTCCTATGTCCTGAGTCTTTGCTGACCTTGAAAGGCTAGGGCCAAAATGTTGGCTGGCCTTGTGGCTCTTCTATTTCTCCAACTCTGATTTGTAATCTTAGGTTGTTAACCATCCAGAAGAAAAGCTGATTAGTATCCTGCAGCATATGCCATTCACTTTGCCTTAGTTGGGATAGATAACGCTGTGCTCCTACATAATTCTATGAGAGGCAAGATCTGTACTAATGGTGGTTGGACAGGATATTATGTCGGCTTCTAGTACTACGGTCATCCACTAGGAAAATAATTATTGAATTTTTGATATAATTCAGGTATAAAAAATAAGTAAGCAGCTACACTCTTAATTCACTGATAAGAGATATCTGCTAAAATAATATCTGTAAATATAATATCATATATGCACCTTGTACAATACCAAAACGTTATGAAAACAGTTTGCAATGTATTAATTTATCGAATCTGTATTGTTAAGGTGTCTTGAAACTGTCTGAGTGACATTTGTACTTCAATAAAATGAATAAAAATTGCTTTCAAGAAAAAAAAATATTAAATAATAATCTGTGGTTTGTTTCAATAATAATCTATGTTAGTCTCCTCATGGGCTCTCCGGCAAGGTTTTTGTTTCTTGCATTTCAATGTCATACTCTAAAAGGGGGGGGCTTAGAATAATGCCTGGCAGGTAGTAAGTTCCCAGTCCCCTGGAGTGAATAATGCTTGTATTGTCATTTCCGTCTTTTGCACAGGCACAGTTAAATAGATTGTAAAAAATTAATCAAGGCAAAAGAAGCTATCCTTCAGTATAAGATCTACATGCTCAGGAAAAAAGTAAGCCCTTTAGTATGTTGCATCCTTTTATAAATACTTATGCATAATTCCCAGAAATATACTTAGTATAAATATTGCTAATAAATTTGACTTTCTTATGATTGCATGGGATTTTAGAAAACCCTAGAAATGATGAAATTCTATAGTCACCATAGCAACAACTAACCCCGTCTTTCAGTTTTTGAACCTATCTTAACACTGGATTCTAAAACATAGTTATTAGTGGTTATTTGTAGCCATAATATTTTTCAGCATGAGAAAAACTCTTTTTCATGGACTATCCATTAACTCAGTGGCTCTCTGCTCTCGTGTGGTTAGTGTCAGCTGCTGTGTCCTTGTCTAAAAAAGCTGATGGCCCACTTGAGTAGTGAGTAGAACAGGAGCTTTCAGCCCTAACCTGTTTTCAGGTTGCCGCGGGTGGGTAAGTGTCTTTGACTACTTTGATCGATCTTCTTAGGCATCCACTCTCCTCAGTTGTCTGCTCTTTCTGGAGACTGGTGGGCACTGAGCTCCCAGGGGCTCTGGATGTAAATTTTGTTGTGTTGTTCTGCCTGGGGAAGCTAGGTTAAGGACAGAAGAATGTGTATGGGTAAATTATCTGTATGAGAACTGCCTTCTTGTCACTGCCTTCTTCCTGATCCTTTCTGTGTCATAAATAAGATAAAAACCCTGCTGTCAGTCTTCACCCTGATTGACATACTCCTGCTCTGGTTGGCTTTGAGCCTTTGTGCTTGTAAAAAATCCTCTGTGTTCTCCCCTCTGCTTTGACTTCCACCTTCTCATTTGAGACAGAAATGTGGGAGAATGGAATCTTCCCCTTGGCATAGATCTTGTCCTTCCCTTTTTGTGCCATGCACTTTGGCTAATGACAGGTATTTGCTACATAAGTGTGCCTGACACCATGCAAGCGTTATGGATAGAAATGGTCCTGGGAGGGCACAGTGGACTCAGTGACCTTGGAATTGGCTAAGAGTTAAACCATATGATTTAGATGTAACTATGGCCTTCATTTTATTGTGTAAACTCCTATGTCAACTTCCTGAGGTTATAGAGTAGGCACAAGTTCTGTCTAATGCCAAATCTTGTGTCCTAACTATGTCTCTGCTGCTAAAATCAGTTCTGCCACAGGCCCTAGTGCTGTGGTTGAGTGTTTCCCAAAGGTCCATGTGCAAAAGCTTGGACCCCAGTGTGGCCCTGTGTTATGGGCCCTTACGAGTGGGGCCTAGAGGGAGGTCCTAAGTAAGTGGGACCCTCAAAAGGGATTGTGGGGCTGGTGCCATAGCTCAGTGGTAGCATGCATGCTTTGTGTGTAAGGCCTCTGGTTCAATCCCTATACTCCAAAAAGTGTGTTGGGATATGAACCAGGCTAGTTCTTCAGTTTCTCCTTCTCCCCTTCTTCCCTCTTCTGTCTCTCTGGATACATCAGCAGTCTGCACCAACATGTACTCCCACCATGTTGTGCTGCCATCACCAGAGGCCCAAACCAACCCCGATCTTGGACCTGAACCTCTGAAGCTGTGGGCCACAGTAAGGCTTTTTTTACTTCATAAGCAACCTATGCCAGGTATTTTGTTTTGATAAAGGAATGCTGACTAATACACGTAAGCTTACAAAAAAAGCAGATAAGCCATAGCAGACGTAATGCCACCAAGTGCTTAATCGAGCAGACTACCACAATAATAATACTGCTTGGATGTGTGACTGTTTCTACTCTGCTTGGTTCCAAAAAGAACTAAGAGCTGTCAAAATAATGTCCTAGCTCTCATTTGATTTTCATAGTAACTTAGTGTCTTGGTTACTTTTCTCTCCTTGCTAAGACAAAATATAACCAACTCCCAGAATTCAAGAGGGAAAGGTTTATTTAGCTCAGTTTGTGGAGGTTTCAGTCCGTACTCTGTTGGCTCCGATGTAGGGTGGTATGGCAGAAGGGTAACAGTTCATAGTGGCAGAAGATAGCAAAAGCAGCAGGAGCAAAAGGGGAGGAGCAGAAAGAGCAAGTCTCTTTCCCTCCCATATATTGTATGCAGCCTTCCCACCCCAGGGCAGGTGTAGCCCTCAAACCCATAAGCCCAGCATTGGACCTTGAATTAATCACAAACTGGAGAAGTTCACACCATGTCTGCATGAGGCTTTGAGGGGATATACAGACACAAACCAAACCAAAACATCTAGGAATCAAGGCATTATCCCTTCTATTTTATAAATGACAAGTGATTCTTGGGATAAATAACTTGGCTAGGTCATTCAGTGAGTCAGGTCTGCCACACACAGGCAGTGCCAGTTGGTTCCACAGCATATGCAAGACCTGAGCCCTACCTCATATTTGAGCAAATAGTAATGTTGTTGTGTGTCCCTGCCCTTCTTCCCCGGGAGAAGCATGCATTACTATGATTTGGTTCTGTTCCCGGTCAGACAAATCCCTTAAATGCAAAGGTAAAAGTTACATGTACTTCATAGCACTCAGTGCAGGGCACATTGGATGATAAAGGGCACAGACTTACAGGATAATAATGGTAACTGCTTGGCTGACCTGGAAAGTGAAAAGAGAGCCCAGCTCTACTGGTATGTGTGATATTTGATATCTTAGATGTAACCAAAGAAAATAAGTAAAAAAGAATACTGGAAAAAGAGGGGAAGGCTAGATTCTTTCTCTCTCTCTCTCTCTCTCTCTCTTTCTCTCTCTCTATTGTATTTGGTACAGGTCTCACTGCATAGCTCAGATTTGTGGTGACCCTCCTGTTTTCAGCCTCTCCAGCACTGGGATTATAGGTGTGCACCACCACACCCAGTCTTCATGGCTGGCTCACCACGCCCAGGGGTACACGCTTGCTTAAGCAATAGATTTTTTTTTTTTTTACTGGGAACTGATTTTTTAAAACATTGTACCTGAATGTTTGGAAACTGCTATAAAATTGAGGAAACACTTGTGATGATGTTTTCAAAGGGACCTTCTAAGCTTGTAGATGCTCAAACTGCTTGTTTGATAATTCCAATCTAATTTCAGTGAAGGTAGAGTACAGATAGTCCATTTCTTTAGCTTTGTCACATAGTGCCCAGCACAGGCAGCTCATTAGCGGTTGATGAATGGTGCAGAGAACAGAAGCGAGCCCTCAGCAAATGCCACACTCGGTTGCTAAGTAGTCCCACATGGGTGCAGAAGTTGTCTAACCTTCAGCTGTTCCTTAAGATAAGTCTGGTTTTTTTTGTTTTTTTTTTTTTAATGTTTTGTTTTATTTATTTATTTATTTGGTACAGGATCTCGCTACACAGCTTGGACTTATAGTGATCCTCCTGTCTCTGCCTTCCCAGCGTTGGGATTACAATCCTGTACCACGATACCCAGCTTAAAGCTGTGTTTTAAAAAAGGCCAAAAACTCTCCCATTTTTATTTTTACTTTGTGCATGAAATGATTCAGCAAAAACTGCCCCATTCAGTGAGGGCTCCTTCATCACAGCTGCCAGGTTCATGTGGGCAGCCATGCTGCCTACTACCCTTCACATGTCACCAAACGTGTGCAGGTAAGGGACCGCAGCTCCCTTCCCTGCACAAGGTAGGTGTGCAGTATGTGAGCAGGTGTTAGGAAGCGAGCGAAGCAGTGGTGTCCTTGCAGTCTGCGGCACCCTTCCCACCACCTGTGCCCGTGTTCTGACACAGGAGCCACAAGCCCAGCCTTCCTAGGGTACAGAGGATGCCTCCCTATCTCTGTGGTTCACCATGGCAAATAACAGCCCCTTCTGCCATGGCACTTTGCCTCCCTGGCGTTTAATATCAGTAAGCCTGTCTTGAATCTATTTAATTAGTCCATCAGAGCCTTTTTCATTATTTATTTATTTATTCATTTACTTATTTTTTTTTTTTCAGTATCAAGGAGTGAATTCAGGACCCTGTACTTGCAGGCAAGCACTTATTTACTGATTTGTCTCCCCAGCCCAAAAGCCTTTTTAAAAACTAAAATTAAAGTAAAATAAAGTAAGAGGGAAAGATGAATCAGGGAAGGAAAATCGTTTGTACCAAGAATCTCCCTTTCCTCCCTGTGACTCATGCTCAGAGAAGCAGAAGGGCTTTGGAAAGCTGCCTGCAGTCACGCTCTCCTGGCACTTTCTAACATTGTTTCAATTTTCTCAGGCAATGAAAAGATGTTTTTCAATTTGCCCACTCCTTTCTGGGCCAACCTGAGAGCTTTTATTTTGCAGAAGCCTAGTGTTTTCATGGAAAATATGGCAGCCAGAACAGATGAACTCAGACTTTTGTATTTGATTTATTAATGAAGAACTAGCCCCTTGATATTCAAAGTTTATAATCATTTTTTTCTTATGATTGTTATAGTACTAAAAGGAATTGTCTTTGACCATTAGCCTTTGTGAGGAAATCATTCTTAATTTCTCCTCTTGTCCCTCTGGATTTTTTGAGATAAGGTTTTATTATATAGATCAGGATGGGCTTGAACTCGAGTGGTCCTCCTGCTTCCTTTCATGCTGAGTTTACAGGTGTACATCTCCACACTTGCCCTATGCTATGCTTAAATAAATTTGAAATAATTTGGTTTTTAAAAGAGATTGGCTTAGAAGAGGCTAGCTAGAACTGAACAGAGGCAATACCTACTGAAGGTCATCATCCTGATTTTTACTATTTGACAACACAAGAAAGAATATTCATTATGTTACTCACTTTTCCTGCTACTAACAAGTATGCATGATAATTTATAATAAGAAAAGCTTTGCTTTGGCTTGTAATGTTTTAAGTATAGGCCTTGACTGGATGGACTCATTGTTTTTAGACCTATGGTCAGGGCCAAGATCCAACAGTTCCTCAAGGGTGTGACCCCACCACCATTTAAGGATCGCCCATAAGGCCCTGTCTCTGGAAGGCTCTGCAGCTCCCAAAATGGCCTCCCTAGGTTATAAGAGGCAACAAGCTGGGCTTTAGGGGACCTTAAGATGGAAACTAACAGCCACCTTGATTTTCTTCTTTCTTATCTCTAAATAAGGCTTTTTCTGTGGTAAATTTTTAAAATTGGGTTGACATATAAATCTTAATTCTCAGGGCTGGGGAGATGGCTCAGTGGAATAAGTGCTCCCCTGGCAAGCACAAGGACCTGAGTTCAATCCCTGGTTCTGAAAAAAAAAAAAGTGTCTTGGGGCCAGGGAGATGGCTCAGTGGAATAAGCACTTCCCTGGCAAGTGCAAGGGCCTGAGTTCAATCCCCGGTTCTGCCAAAAAAAAAAAAAAAAAAACTTAATTCTTAAAATTTCTTCCTTTCTAAACTACAGATAATGATTATGTTCTTTTAGATTCTAGAAATGGTCAATTTCTTAATGTCTGGGCTAGTGAGATAGCTCAGCCATCTAAGCACCTGCCTGGCAAGTGCATGGTCCCTAGTACCTCATGCTGTGCCTACCCTAGAATTCTGGGCGTGCCAGACATGGTGGTGTAATACCAGCACTGGGGAGGCTAAGACAGGAGGATCATTATGAATCAGAGCTGTGTAGCTAGACCTGTACCAAATAAATAAATAGATTTTTAAAAAATGTCTTAATATCCCTATATCCATTCCATTCCTTCTTTTTCAAAATATTCAGTCAATTCTGCTCTAAGAATTGGCAGATAACAGGTTTTATACCAAACAAGTTATAGTGGTAACCTTTTCAGATGGTTTGTTTGTTTGTTTGTTTGTTTGTTTGTTTGTTTTGGTGGTACCAGGGATCAAACTCAGGACTTTTTGCTTGCCAGGCAAGCACTTATTCCACTGAGCTATCTCCCTGGCCTCCCAGATGGTTTTGATTATCACTGATTTTTTTTTTTCTTTCAGAATGGGAAAATAGTGTTTAACTGTATAATAAATAGTAATTTGTGTTGTAGGAGAATTACTTTGAATACTGATTCTCAGATATAAATTGAACAAGAATGAAGTATTCATTTGAGTAGAAAATGCTTTGTAATAGAGGAATCAGTTACTAGACATTTACTTCTTACAAAACTTTATCTTCAGATAAAATGTACTTAAGGAGCCAGGTGCAGTGACATATGCCTGTAATCCCAGCTACTCAGGAGGCTGAGGGATAAGGCCACCCTGGGCAGCTTAGTCCAAGGCCCTGTCTCAAGAAAGGCTGAGGATATAACTCAGGCGTACAGCACTTGCTTAGCATGCACAAGCCCCTGGGTTTAATCCCTAGCACTGCAAAAAAATTAATAATAATAATAAAATAAAAAGGTACTTTAGGGACCTTGAGTTTAATGTTCTTGGTATCTTTTTTAGCTTGGAATTTCAGGTGCCAGCTTGCAGGCTTTGCCATCCTCATAGTAACCTTGCTGGCTTCCCACATTGGGAATCATGATGTCTACATGGAGAACAGGGTTGGTGGAAGAACAGAATTAGCTGTGGACTGAATGGTGGCTTCTGAGTCATTTTTATTTATATTTGTCACTGCTAGTTTTTTGTTTAATAGAAACTTCTAAATTGGTGATGCTTCCATTGGTAGATATAGTCTTACTGGTTTTTAAGAAGTTTCAAGGAACTGAACTAGTCTCAAGTTCATGTGTTTTGTTTGGCCTATATAGTTCATATACAGTAATATGTTATCATATACTGTATAAATAAACACTGCTTGGCCATAACACAAGCAGCTTTGTACCTATAGCCTAACAACATTCCTGCATTTATATTAACTGGTAAGCCCCCAAAGACATTCAAATTTTTGATCCACATTATCCTACCTCTTCATTTTACAGTTGATAGAAACTAACATCCAAAAGCATCATATAACCTTTTAAAGTTAAACAGTAGTTTAGGGCAATTTCAGAATTGTTTCATAGCCTTGAGTTTTTGTTTTGTTTTGTTTTGTTTTCCTGGATTCTGCCTCTAAGTTTAGAAGCAGTGTTGCAGATTTTTCACTGTCAGGGACTGCTGTGAAGTAGCAGGGATACTTCTTAAAGATGTTCTACAAATGAAAGAATCGAAAGGCAATGATGGAATAGTATATGATCTAATTTAGTTCCCATTAGTAATTATTCTTATCTTGGTTAAATCATTTCATCTCACTAGACATCAAGATTACTCATCTAAAGTAAAAAACAAAACAATTTCACATCATCTAGTATAGGGTATAGGGTATGTTCTCAACTATGTGAACAGTGGATCTTGAAGGTCCCTACCAGCACTAAATGAATGACTCTAATTATATATAAACCCCTTTTTCTCCCTTGTACCCTCGCTTTCAAAATCTTGCAGCACGGAAGAGTGCGAGTCTCAGTGGTGGCGAACCCTTACGCCTTCAGTGATACAATCTGCTGCAGCATACATGCCATACATTTGCCATCACTGGCTAAGATTTCTTTTTGCTTAAGACCTTGTTGGAATTCTGTGAATCTGTGTTCTCTGTCTTCTGTCCTTAGCTGGTTAGTTTGACTCTCCTACCAGCTTGTTCTCTAAGTTATCAAATAGCAGAAAGCATGTGTCATCCTTTGGTGTGTTGTAGCACAGAGACAGTAGGAGGCAGAGGTGAGGTCACCTGACCTCATATTAGTCCATTTCCTCAGCCATCGTCTTTGATTTCCTCCTGCTATGTACCAAAAAGGCAGAAAGCAGTTTCTCTTTATTTCAGTTCTGTTTGCAGGTAGGACAATACTTCACAACTAGAAGTGAATTATTGTCTCAAATATAGATAATCATGCATTTCAACATACACGTTGACCTTTTGTTGTACATAAATAATCAAGAACCTGTAATTGCTTGATAGCATTGACAATTGACCTGTCTCCTGCCCTTTAAGAATTTAAAGGCTTATTTAATAGGGAAGTCAGTAGAGTTATAAAAACAATAACTATCTCTGAACTTGGGCTATATACTAAAATTAAATCCAGTATTATATGTACTATAAACAAAGAATTCCCTAGGGATTCAGCATTTTCATGTATTAGAGAAATAAGGTTTTGAACACTGAGATGCTTTGCTTATTTAAAAATAAATAAAGTTTAAGTCTTAAGAAAACCATATTAATACTGATCTTCACTTCCTTCAGAAATACCCCTAAAGAAATCTGTAATCTCACTTCCAAACACATTTAAATTTGTTTGGCACCAATTTAGTTCTCTGCTTGTACCTGGCCTACTTTATCTCCTTGGTCTGCTCATTTCTTCTCTCTTTTTTTTTTTGGTGGAATCAGGGATTGAATTCAGGCTCTTGCACTTGCCAAGGAAACATTTATTCCACTGAGCCATCTCCCTGGCCCTGCTCACTTCTATTGTAGCAGACCTAACCCTAACTACTCAATCTGGAATACCCCAAAATACTTTTTATTTATATGTCATTTCTTCTTTTTCTGTTTTCTTTCTCATTTGACCTTCCTCAAAATTATTCAGATATACCAGTGATTAATTAATTTGCATGGTTTTGATTAGTTATATTATTCGTGATTTTGCTGAACATTTGTCTAGAGTTCTTAGCCAGAGCTTTAGAATATATCAGAAAATGTGTTTTTTTAAAACTAGCCTGTTCATTACTCATAGGTTTTCTAATCAAACCAAAAATATTTCTCTTATGTCTGCCCAAACCAAGCTAGTTCCCAAAGTTCTCTATGCTTTTATAAACAGGACTTATTCCAAGGTCCAGTCTTTCTCAGCTTTCTGCTGTTCTTAACCAAAGGCTCACTCTGACCTCACTGTGGTCTTGCTAGCTGCCTGCTGTGAAGCTCACCTGAGCAAACCCGTGTACATACAGCTTTGGAGTGGCCAGCGAAGGCCCACCAGGGCCTCTGTATGCTATCTCCTCAGGAACCACAAAGATAACCATTTCTGCTTGTAGGACTGTCAGAAGGCAGACAGCTCAACTGTCACTGTAAATACTCTGTTCTTCTCCCTGTTTCTATATACATTGTCTTTTAGAACCTGATAAAGTAGTGGGTCAGGTCAGATGGAACAACTGGCTTCATTTTAGCTGGTTCCTTTATATGCCATGAAAGAAAAAGAGAACAGCAGAGCAAGAACCTCATCTGTTAGGTAATTTTTTGTATGTGTCAGAAAAAGAGGGATGTCACTTTTACTGAGCTATCTCCCCAGGCCCTGAGGGATGTCACTTAGACTGGAGTTATGGGAAATTTATAGTCACAGGATTGAATGTGAATCACTGTGCCTGATATAACAGAGCTACTTGATATGTACTTATACTGTGATTAAGATATCTATTTCCTGCATTAGCAGAGGTACAGCTAGCAGTGTAACAGCCAAGTCAGAGAGGAGAAATTTGGAAACATATATCCTACTTGTGATTGCTTTCTGTTCTATGAAAGACATGGAAAATAGTATTTCTCCTAGAGTTGTTTCTATGAAACATAATATACTAGCATACTTCCAGGTAAGAAGTCAGTGGCCTCATTTTTAAGTCCTGAGTCTGACAAAGTCAGGTTTTTTACTTTGGTATCTAACAGGTTCCTCTGTTATCCACACTCATTTTGAAAAATGTGTTATGCTGAATTTATTTAACACTTTTTATTTGCAAAAATCTACGCCTGTGTTATTCTCTACTGAAAACCTACATACTTATCACCCTTTTAGAATGACAAAGATACCAGAAGGTCTAAGAACTAGGTATAGAACTCAAAGAAAACTGCTTGCAAACTTTTTTTTTTCTTTTTCTTTCTTTTTTCCCCCCAAATTTTCTCTGGAAATTGGCAGAATATAAATTGTGAAGAAGGAAACAGATACAAATTGTGGCTCTTCTTCTAAAGTTGATTAACTTTGAATCTGGGAAGAGACCCAAGGAAGTTATCTATATAAAATGTGCTTAAATTGGCTGGCAAGTCCTGGGGACTTGATTACTAAGGGGACATTTGGTAATTTAGGTCGTAAGAACACTTCTTGTGGGCTGGCCAAATAGCTCAATGGATTAAAGCATCTGTAAGCAGAAATAGGGGCTAGGGGTTTGATCCCTGGGCCTGCCATGCCGGCCCCGCCCCAGGGGAATACTGAGACTGCAATTGAAATTAGGCCTGGTGGCATATGCCTGAAATCTCAGCTCTTGGGAGGCTGTAAACAGGAGGACCACAAGTCTGATCTAGTAGTGAGACCCTGAACACCCTGTAAAACTGTCCCTAAAATACAAAAAAAAAAAAAAAAAAAAAATTCTTGTATCTTCCTTGTAGTAGCAGCGTATCTATGCTAGGGGATTCATTTGCCAAGACATGTGCTGCTATGCACTGAAATTCACTGTCCATACATTGTAACCTATTAACCTAACTACTAAAAAAAAGGAAATTTTAAAGACTTTCATCTACATTGTGATGTAGATAATAAATTTATTGGCAATATGCAAGCCCAGGCTGCATGATCTTAACTGGAGTTTGTTAAGAGTAAGAATCCAGGTTCTTAAACAACAAAATGTTTAAGCTATAATACTGTTGTTTTTATTTTATTTGTGGTAGTAGGAGCAACTAATAATTGTTCTGAAACTGAGACTAACAATTCCCTAAAACAGTTTCCAGCAGGATGAAAAAGAAAGTAAATACCGTTTTAATTATCGTATTAGAATACAGAAGTAAATGACAGCAATTGAATTAGATTCCAGTTTAGTTATACAACATGTTCTCAACTCTTTGGTTCAAGGATGAGTTCAGTCCTTCTCATAATTGCAAACTTTGCTTCATTGATAAGATTCACAATCCATGCTGTAGGCCTTGGAGCCAGCTGCATTGTTTTTAGCAACCTTTCCTTCTCCCCTCTCCCTTATCCACATCCACCAGCTCTGTGGCTGTGTTTCCCATCTGGAAGCCAGTTGCCACAGGATACAAAACTCACTAGGGAGGAGGCAGAGCTCCAATGCATGGCTAAGTGTGGTGGCACTCATAATCAGATAAACAGCATGGAAAGCCTGCTCATTGGAGTGGAAGAGCCAGCATTGCAGCTAAATAGTGAGGCTGTTGACATTAAGATGCGAGACCTGCTTAGCCTGGAGCATTTTTATTTGTGCTACTTTAAAGCTAAAGAACATTGCCACTTTTGCCTTTCAAGGGTATCAAAACCTTTAGTTGAATCCCATTGAAACATAGCTATTCCACTTTTTAAAAATGAAATGATAAATTTGATTGCATGCAAGCAATCCCATGTGACCTTCACACACTATAGAGTACCTCCTGTTGTATCACAGTCTGGTGTGTTTTGTTTTGTTTTTTTCTCACTCCTGATCTCTTTATGTGACCCTCCTTCCCTTTAAGAAATCATACCCAAGACTTTCACTTCTGTGTTCCTTTTGTAGCCTGCAACTGCTTCCTGCCTTCCTGCTGATACCAGTGTTGAATAAGCAGCAGGGCAGGCTAATTCCCAGGACTTCTCTGAGCATGGCTTGATTTTAGACAACAAGACACTTCTCAATTCCTGCCATTACAGTGGCCATGACTTGGCCTAGAGCAAGCTCTGTCTTCCCCTACAAACCTACCTTTACACTGAGAACAGAGATTTCTTCCATAGGTACCAATTCTTAGAACCAGAGCTAGCTCTTAAGGGCATACTCTTCACTCTCTCCTCCTTCTGGCTCTCTTTCCTCTAAGAAACACACAAATCCTTACAGCTGCAGCAGGTTTGCTCACATTTTACAGTCTGGAACCTCAGTGTCTCTTGCCTTCATGAACACAGCACTGTTGCTTTTACTAGGGTTGCATTTGTTTATCTTTTCCTTACTTACGGGCTTGACTGTGTTGGCAGCCTGCTGGCTAGGCAATAATAAAGCTTCTGTTGAGGTGAGCAAACAGCTGATAGCCTGGGGCACAGAGGGGACTCCTCCAGTGGCTGTCAGTAATCTGCCAGGCTGGTGGTCGGAACAGGGAGAACAAAAGCTGGTCTGTTTGCAGGCAAGTTGGGAGATCAATGTGTTAGTTGTGTTCCTCTCTTTGCCCTTCTCCTGGCTGAAAAGAAGAGTGCTCCACTGGCCAGTAGGCCCAGAGTCATACTGCCAAGCCCTATCCCTGGACTTACCTGCCTCTCCTATTACTGATAGGAATTCTGAAAAAGGTCCATGTTTATCAGAACTGTTTTACAGAGTCGTTGATCAAGGGATTTTTCTTGCACTCACTATTCAAAATTGGGCCTTTTCTTGTGCCATGTTTTGACTTATTTATGTTCCATGTGGCTACTCACATAAATTTGGGGAGCACATTTCCTAATGTTGATACATGAAAATATCCTAGAGATTTGTTGTACATATGGATGATTTAGCCATAGAGAGCAGAGATCATACTATAACCACACCTTACCTATCCTGGGGCAAGCAGTGGACTTTTTAAAGACCTCCTAGCTGTATGTGTCTGTTGACAAACCTCATAGATGGCTGCTGTGCAGGGATGATCATGTTAAATGTGGAAGGTCTTGAGTAACTTTCAGTTTTTTAGCCTTCTAAGAAATAAAGTGTAGCCGGGCGTGGTGGCGCAGGCCTGTAATCCCAGCACTCGGGAGGCTGAGGCAGGAGGATTGTTGTGAGTTCGAGACCAGCCTGAGCTACAAAGTGAGCTTAAGGCCAGCCTGAACTGCACAGTGAGACCCTGTCTCAAAAAAAGACAAAAAAAAAAAAAAAAAAAAAAAAAAAAAAAAAAAAAAAAAAAAAAAAAAA